>RJVU01058757.1:202114-214319 GCA_003731715.1 Anabarilius grahami | reverse complement strand
AAAATAATAATAATAATAATAATAATAATAATAGTAATAATAATAATAATAATAATAATAATAATAGTAATAATAATAAAATATATTTAAACATTATTTAAGGATTTGTTTTAATTTAGTAAATCTCTGTTGTGCAGCACTTTTCCAAAACATAAAATGAAAAAAATTAGTTAAATGTTCATTTCATTACATTTTAAAACATTAATTAAATTGTTAAAGTTTTATGCATTAATTTCATTACCACAATTTGAGATAGTATATTTGTATTAAATCATAAAATCCAGAAGAATTAAGTCAAACCAGAATTTCTGAATTTTAATAAATGGTCCCACTTTATATTAAGTGGCCTTAACTACTATGCACATACATCAAAAAATAAGTACAATGTACTTATTGTGTTCATATTGAATTGTAAAACAGGAGGTGGATACGGGTAAGGTTAGGGACAGCTTTGGTGGGATGGGTAGGTGTAAGGGTGGGTTAAGGTGTAAGGGATGGGCCAACAGTGTAATTATAAATGTAATTACAGAAATTAATTACAGATGTAATGACATGCAGGTATTTTTTAAAAATATAAAATACAATGTAAAAACTTAAGTGCATTGTATCAAATTATTAATTTAAATGTAAGTACAAAGTAGTTAAGGCCACCTAAAATAAAGTGGGACCTAATAAAATACTAATGATAAATATAAGTTGTTAATCTAATCCATAATCAGTTATTGAATTTAATTAATTATTGAAATTTGAATAAACAAATGCTTTCAAGTTTGTTATAATAAAGCATTTGTTTTCATTTATTTATTGGTCATTTTAACTGATTATAAAGATAATAATTGATTGTTTAATACCGTATACCGTGAAACTGTGATATTTTTGGAGACGGTTATCATACAGTGAAAATACTGTTACAAATCAACTTGATGCAGCCTGAATCATAATGGCACAGTGTTTTTTGGCCAGAGGAGAACTGAACGACTGAGCCTGTTTCTCCCAAGGTTTTTTTTCTTCTTTCTCCATTTTGTCACCTGATGGAGTCCTTGCCACTGTAGCCTCTGGCTTGTTTAGATATTACTTGATATTCAACAATATCATTGATCTGCCTGCATTGACACCATTGTATGTGAACTGAACTGAGCTGGACGATGACGTCGCTGTTTTCTCCAGAGCTGCTGCTGTTTAGATAAATGAACTCAATCCATGTGGATGAACTTTACAAAGTTACTGAATGGAACTGAATCAACACTGAACTGACTTCAGCTGATCAATGTTTTCTTTTTGAGCTGCTGTACAGCAGAATTAAACTGTTTGCATCATTGAATCATTATTTTCCTGTTTATCCCTGTCTGTATTGTATAAAGCTCTATATAAATAAAGGTTAAAAAAATGATCATGTTAGGGTGAATACTGTATTTATGCCACTTCGGCAATCAAATCTTGGATGACAAGTGAGAACAATCTAATTTTCAATCTACATTTCTTTATTATAAAAAGGAGAATGTATTTTTTTCAGCACAATGCTGTCCTGATGTCTGACTGAACAAACATATGTTCAGAATGCAAGATGTGTGTGTGTTTGTGTGTGTTTTGTTGTGATTGGTGATTAATACGTTTCAAATGCAGGGTGTGTGAATGTTTCGCAGAACCCAGAAGAGAACAAACAGGATGAGCAGATTTTATGATGAATATTTGTGTGTTCATTTATTATTGTATTTGTTCATTTAGTATTATTCACTGTCATTTTGTGTGTTGTATTTTATTCATCAATGTTTCTCACATCTATTTGTGATTTGTCATTGTGTTGAATGTTGGAAATGATGAAGTTTTAATGAGGGAACCGGTTCTCATGTGAGGAAGAGTTGAGAAGCAACGGCAGCTCTTGCACATGCAGTTTAATAAAGTTATTGAAGATGTTGGAGTTATGAAACAGACTGAAACCTGCTTTGTTATTATAAGACTGAGAATGAGGCCACCGCACTGCTCTATTGATCACACCAACACCGATGATCGGCAGGAACATTTGCTGTGTTAAACATTTTACTATCTTGTTTGGGTTGTAAAACAGTTCTTCTTGATTCTGCCATGTAACATATCTGAATTCAGAATCCGTTCATATTTTTAATCAATCATATCAGTGATTGTAGGAGTAACACATTACAATACTGCATTACTCATGACAAAAGTAGTGTTACGTTGTAGTTTTTCATCAGCTGGCCGAGTGTGTGAAAATGATCAGATCCCATTTCTTTGAATTAAATTGTCATTTGTGTTCTCTTATGAAATGTATTACTTAATCACTCCACTGGCCAAGCCGGTTTTATGAGTGCAGATTCTCACATGCCTGGCATAGTCTGGTTTTCCCTGAGATAACTCTCTCTCTCTCTCTCTCTCTCTCATTTCAAACCATGTCTAAGGCTCCAAAGATCTTGCTGGTTTTTTTGAGAATTAAATTATATATTTTTTTTTACTTTTATTTTATTTTATCAAGTGCAGTCATACATTATGTCACAAATGAACTTTTTGACAGTACGGTATTGATGGTACAATAAAGTGTCAAGGGCAAGTCCACAAATAGAATAGCAGTCCATAGATGTCTTCCATCCTAACAATAATATATGTGAGGTAAGATCCTTATCTCTGCAATACCACATATACATTTTGTAAATAATACAGTAATGTTTACAATGCAAATGACCATTGATAAATAGATGACAAATAAATAAGTAAATAAAATAATAATAGAAGTAAGAAAAATATAGTCTGCATAATAGTCATATCAAATGAAAATGTTGGGCAATGGAAGGCCATTTATTTAGGAATACATCTGCTTTCAGTTGTAGTAATGCTGTTATATGCTCCATGTTATAAACGTCTTGGATTCTTTCCCTCCATTGTGCAATCGTTGGAGGGTGTGGCTTCAGCCAGGAGGCTGTGATGACCTTATTCGCTATTAAAAGAAGGACTCTCGGCAAACATGTTTGGCTATTCTCTTCAAGGTCAGCTGGCAGTACCCCCAGCACAAAGTATGATGGATCAAGAGGTAGATCTATACAGAGACATTTTTTTATTTCTTTTTGTACATTTTGCCAGTATTCTGATATCTTTGGGCAGTCCTAAAATATATGCGTGTGGTCTCCCACTAAGCCATAACCCCTCCAACAACCGTCTGAAGTGTTGCTCCATTTTGATGTTATGAATGGAGTCCTAAAATATCTCATTTTAATTTTCCATCCAAATTCCTTCCAGTTAGGACTACTGGTTACCCTGTGTCCTTGACTGCATGAAGTCTCCCACTGCTTATCTGTAATTATTGTGTTCATTTCTAATTCCCATTTTTCTTTAAATGTCTAAATTATTTTCTTTAAATTCTTCCTGCAATATTTTGTAAATATGTGAAATGAATTTTGTTATTGATATGAAGAAACGTTCTATTTTTGTTGGTAGAGAGCCGAGCTTTTCCCATTCTTGATGATTTTGGAGGTAATGTCTAATTTGTAAGTACCTAAAGAAGTCTTGATTTGGTAAATCATATTTCTCTTTGAGCTGTTCAAATGATTTCAAGGCTGCTCCGTCAAACAGCTGGTCCAAAACCACTAGACCCCTTTCTGTCCATTTGTCCCTTGTCCAGCCTCGCTGGGGAGAACTCACAGTTATTTGCTATCCTTATAGCTCTGGAAATAGTCATGGGAAGTTTAAGTCTTTTCCTCACAATTTACCATATTTTTAAGGTGTTTTTACTCCATACATTAGTAATCTTCTTTTTCCCCCATATGTCTTGGTTTAGGAATTGGATTGAATCCAATGGCAAGTTTGGGCATTCACTCTGCTCCATTCCAACCCATATAGTGTCAATATCTTGGGACATCCACGCAACCATTGATCTCAATTGGGCTGCCCAATAGTATGTTTTAAGGCTAGTCAAGTCCAGGCCTCCATTTTCCTTTGGGCAAAGTAGTCTTTTAAATTTAAGTCTGGGTCGCTTTCCTTGCCAAATAAACTTGGATAGCCATTTATCTAATGTGGTAAAGGTGGAGGCAGGAACATAGATCGGTAGTGATTGGAAGAGAAAGAGCAACCTTGGTAAAATGTTCATTTTTATAGTTTCTATTCTTCCTATCAGGGAGAGTGGCAGAATTTCCCATCTTGTAAGGTCTGCTTTCATGTGGTTCATCAATTTCCCATAGTTGGCTTTAAACAGTTTTGATAGGTCTGTCGTTATGATAATTCCCAGATATCTAAATCCTTGCAACCAGTGGAAATCAAGCCTTTCTGATAATTGGATTGGCCAATGTCCAACTAGCATCATTGCCTCAGACTTTGATTGGTTGATTTGATAACCTGAGAGTTCTCCATATTTTTTTTTAAGTTGTCTAGCAATGCAGGGACAGAAAGGACTGGATCCCTTATATAGGTCAGGATATCATCTGCATAAAGAGATATCTTGTGCTCCTTATTTCCCATGTCTTTTATACCTTTTATTTCCTCATTATGTCTTATAGATGCTGCCAAGGGTTCAATATTAATAGCAAAGAGCAAAGGGCTAAGACAGTCCCCTTGCCTCACCCCCCTCTGTAGGTTAAAGAACTCAGAACAGCATCCGTTTACTCTGACACAAGATTTTGGATTTCTGTAAATAACTCTGGGTGGAATCCCATTACTGATAGCGTTTTGTACAAAAAAATCCCAATTTACAGTGTCGAATGCTTTCTGTGCATCAAAACTTATTAACATTGATGTTTGTTTGTCTCTTTTAGCGCAAGTAATTATGTTTAGGGTTCTTCTTATATTATTAGCACCCTGTCTATTAGGAATGAATCCTGTTTGATCTGGCTTAATCAGAGTAGTAATATGTCTTTGAACTCTATGTGCTAAAATACTTGTCAGTATTTTCTGATAGTTGCATATCAGGCTGATGGGTCTATATCCTTCGCAGAGTGTTGGGTCTTTCCCTTCTTTATGAATCACAGAGATAATGGCTTGTGACCATGTCTCCGGAGGGTTGTTCTTAGAGAGGGAGTATCTAAACACCTTAGTTAGTATGGGCNCCGTGAGGGACTCGAGGCCGGTGCGCCTCACAGGTGACGATCGTTAACACTCGCGTCACCGGCCTCGCGCCGTTCCCTCACGGCTCTCGCCCGCCCTGCTCGCCACAGTGTTATCATCTGTTTAGACATTTCTTCTGATAATGTGGGGAGAGTATCAGTATCCTTTCCTGATGTTTGTAATCTTGGTTCTTTGTATAAGTTTTGGTAGAATGATGCAAAAGCATCTGCTACCTCTTTGGGTTGAGATACTGTTCTACTCAGTGCAGGATGACAAACCTTGGACACAGTACGATTAGCTTGAGCTTTACGAAGTTGAAATGCTAGAAGGCGGCTAGCTTTATTCCCCATCTCGTAATATCTCTGTTTGGAAAAACTTAAAGCCCCTTCCGCTTTATATGACAGGAGTTTGTCCAAGGTTTTTCTTGTCTCCTTAAGTTCTGTATCAATGTTACTCGTTCTTGTGGATTTGTGTTGTGTCTCTAAAAGCTTTATTTTATTTTCCAGGTTTAGTTGTTCCTTGAGTCGCTGTTTCTTTATTTTTGATGATATCTGTATTATTTTTCCTCTTATAACTGCTTTTGCTCCCTCCCACAGAATTGAAGGATTAACTTCACCATTATCATTGATCTCAAAATATTCTTTTAAGGTTTTACTTAACTCTTCTACTATTTCAGACTTATTCAGCAGTGATACGTTTAACCTCCAATATCTAAAAAAAGAGTGCATGCCTAGGTCTACTTTCAGCGCAATAGGTGCAGGATCACTCAAGGTTATAGGTTCAATGAAACAGTCTGTTACTTTATGCATGTATTGTTGGGGGAGACAGAAAAAAGTAATCCTTGAGTAACTATTGTGCACATAAGAGAAGAAACTGAAATCTTTCCCTTTTGGGTTTTTAGCTCTCCATGGGTCTATAAGACCCAGTTCGGACATAAAGTTATTTAAGGTTTTCGTTTTGGAGCACTGAGATCCCTTCTCAGTGGGTATCCTATCCAGCTTCCCATCCTGCACTGCATTAAAGTCCCCTCCTATTATTAATACCCCTTTTGAATTGCCTGCAATGATGTTGGCGATCTCTCTAAAGAACACTGGGTCATACTCGTTTGGGGCATATACATTCAATATGGATACCTCGGTTCCTCCAGCACTCCCAACCACCATGACATACCGACCTGATTTATCCTGTATCACCTTCTCTGCATTAAAGGCCAAGTTTCTGTTGATTAAAATAGCCACCCCTCTTTTTTTCCCGAGAATTAATTAAAAAAAAAAACTTTAATTGGCCATGGAAACAACTAGTGGTCCTGTTTTGATGAATGAACTGATAAAATACCTAAATGCAATGTAAATCACTTTGGATAAAAGCGTCTACAAAATGCACAAATGTAAACATATTTATTTAATTTCTAGGTGCTCATATGAACATATCTTTTTATCATATTAAAAGTTTCCAAAGACAAATATAGCTGGAAGCAGCGATGGCGGGCCCAAGCCCGGTTTCACCGCCACCCTGGTGGCTTCAGGGCAACTGTGCATGGAGGGCAATAGGCATTTAAAATGGTTAAACATAAAAGGTCTATGTCAAAGTCATTTGAATACACCAGATTTACTGCAGCAGTTGGTGCCCATATGATCACACACACACACACAGACAGAGACCCACATACAGAGAGAGAGAGAGAGAGAGAGAGAGAGAGAGACTGAGGGGGGAGGGGGTAGGGGGTAGGAGAGAGTGTGAAAAATCCACATTCGAACCAAAATATCTGACTTCCTCTTGGTTGGAGCTAATGACTGTAAATTAGAAAGTTGTCCGGCCTAATGAGACTAATATGTGTACCAAGTTTGGTGACTGTGGGTAAAAAACAGCTTTCCTGTAGCTCAGTGGTTAGAGCATGGCACTAGCAATGCCAAGGTCATGGGTTCGATCCCGGGGATTGCACATACTCAAGATACAAATGTATAGTATAATGCAATGTAAGTCGCTTTGGATAAAAGCGTCTGCCAAATGCATAAATGTAAATGTAAATGTAAATGTAAAAATAACCCCTCCACTTTTGCCAAAAGGTGGCGCTACTGAGCCCCTCCACCACGCCCGTTTCTAAGGCTTTGCCCATGTCTACTGGTTGACAATATTGATGTGTGTGTCGAGTTTCATGCAATTTGAAGCATGTTAAGAGCCTCAAAAATGCTCAAGAATATTATTAAGTTTGACGTTTACATGGCAACAATATTTAAGATATCACAAATACATTCACAGGTCTACATCTGCCATGTTTTGACATTATTGTGATGCAAAAAAAGTTTGAAGCAAATCGGGTAAAAATAAGAGGGTGATCTCAAAGCATTTTAAAAGTGACACTTCTTGCTGCCAGTTGGTGGCACTATAACTTTGACTCACAATAGTCACATCCATGTGATCAGACTCCTACAACCAACACACTGGTGAAGTTTCATAAAAATCAATAAATGTATGTAGATGTAATAACACCTTCTGTTTCCCTTTTCTCGCCATAAATTTGTTGCCTCAACGTTTGGCCTGCCCCTCCTCCCCCTGATGTTCTCCGCGAGCATCACTATAAACTAATCAAAATCAAACGATCCCACTGACCTACTACCTGTCCACTTGATCAGTACTTGCACTCACTTACATTATTAACACTTCTCTTCACACGGGTACATTTCCCACAGCATCTAAACAGGCTCAGATAACCCCACTGCTTGAGAAACTCACTCTAAAACCAGCACTTTTAGAAAACCAGTATCCCTTTCTTCCATTGATTGCTAAGACGCTTAGCCAAGTCAACCAAGTCTCTAACTCTCTTACTCAGAACAACCTCCTGGACAATGACCAATCTGGTTCCAAAAGTGACCACTGAACTGAGACTGCCTTGCTCTCAGTTAATGAAGCCCTGAGACTGACAAGAGCAGCTTCCGAATCATCTGTACTGCTGGATCCGTAGAACAGTTTTGGGATCTATCTGCTGCTTTTGACACAGGCTGTCTCTCGTCAGGAATTTGGCCATACGATACGTATCCTATACAAGGGTTGCAATGTGATATGTTGTGATATATCATGATACTGTACTTGTGATGCTGTCGCATCATCTTGCTACCGAAGTACCTCAGGGCTCAGTGTTGGACCACTTCTCTTCTCCATCTACATGTCATCACTGACATCTGTTATTCAGAAATATGGCTTTCCCTGCCCCTGATACGTTGATGACACACAATTCTACCTCTCGTTCCAGCCAGATGATCTGATGATAGCTGCTCGCATCTCAGCCTGCCTGACAGACATTTCTTGCTGGATGAAGGACCATCACCTTTAACTCAATCTTGTGAAGTCAGAACTGCTTGTGGTCTCGGCCAACCCAACACTTCATCACACAAGGTTTGTCATCCATAACAGTTGAACTTGACAGAAAACATTGCTAGAAATTCCCGGTCCTGCAGATTTGCCTTACACAACATTAGGAGTTTCAGGCCATTCATATCGGAGCATTCCACACAAATTCTTGTCCAAGCCCTTGTTCTATGAAGACTGGATTATTGTAATGCTCTCTTGGCTGGCCTTCCAGCATGCTCTGTCAAGCCTCTACAACTGATCCAGAATGCTGCAGCAAGACTGGTCTTTAACAAGCCGAAGAGAGCATGTCACACCTCTCTTCATCAGTTTGCACTGGTTGCCAATAACCGCTCACATCAAAATCAAGGCTTTAATGTTTGCCAACAGAACAAGCACTGGCTCTCCACCGCTATACCTAAACTCACTACTTCAGTCCTCCAGAAGCTTGCAGTCCTCAAGTGAACAGCGGCTTCATGCATCTTTTTCGTCAACACTTGCTCAATTAATACTTACTATTATATTCAATCAACTTTTTATTTATTAAAAACCTAGACTGGAAACTGTGCTAGACTGACTGGGACTAGTCACAGCATACTGTTTCCCTTTTGTTGGATTGATTGCTTCTCTTGTTCTCACTTATAAGTCATTTTGGATAAAAGCATTTGCTAAATAATTAGACTTTAAGATGTTACATGTAAAGGAAAACTATTCTAATGAAAAGAAAGGTGTGACATCAAACACACACACACATTTATTCCTGAGTTTAGAGAGCGGTGGAATGTGTTTTGGTCTCTTATCACATTGCTGTGGGAAGGTGAGTCATGCCAAAAATTTATCTTGACGATCAAAAAAGCGATTCGAGTAATGAATCCCTTGATGATATGAGTCAGACAAGTTTTGTGAAATTCACCCACTTTGATGGTTTTTTGTTTCAGTGGTTTATAATTACAAATTAATGGTAAGACACAGGCATTTTTATTTTACTGCATTTAGTGTTAAATTAGTTTTAGATATCAATTCATGCCTGAAACCCCTTGTTACCCTTGCATGTCTATAAAACCACTAAAAGACTCTATGAATTGGTTTTGATTTCAGATTTCCAGTGGTAAACACCACTTATATATTTGCTGGAGAAACAGAAAGTCTTTGAAAAGCACTATAGAAGTAACGATGACATGACGGTTCTCATGTCAAAAGCTGTGGCAGTACATGCTGTATCATTTTCTTTCTGTTTCATGAATACTTACATAACTGACATACTGCTTTTTGATACATTGTTGTGAAATAGACAGTGATTGTCTTACATGTTAAAAACTGAATGCAGCCACTGAACACGTGACAAAGTGTGTGTGATACGTAACTATATCATATTACAATTTACAGTAAGGTTTATTCATATTAGTTAAACTTAGCGACCATTTTTACAGCTTCTATAGCGCTTCAGTGATGTATTTTGGCATATATATATATGTTTTGTAATGTGTGCTTTACTTACAAAATGTGAGTTTTACATCACATGGTTTATCACTGAAGATGTTTTGTGAGTGATTTTAGTTTAATTTAAATCACTCAAGAGTGAGAAAAGCTACTTTGAGCTTGTTTGGTCCCAGTGTTTGTAATCCATGTCTGATTGTGTTTCGGTTTAATAATGTTATGAAAAGACATTTGAGCCTCTGCTTTCACAACAGCCTAAAACATCATGAGAATTCAGTCGTTCCAGTTCATCCTCTGACGTGAGCAGCTTTTCATGCGTCTCTTCCCGCAGTGTGATTGACAGCTTTAGATGAACACCCTTCAAATTTCCATGAACGTTTCGCACAAGATTTCAAACGAATGTTCTGACTTCTGAACCCTGAGGTGTAAATCTACTTCCCTGTTGTGGCTACATTCATTTACAATTTGTCAACAGGCCACTGTTTCTATGCTACTATTCCTTATTAATATGTTATTGTCATGTAGGTATTATGCTATTCCTTATACAGCATATTAATGCCGTGTTGAGGGCAGTCGGTTCCTCCTCAGCTCTCTCGGCATCAGCAGGTTCTCCAGACAGACACGGAGAGTCATGTTAAAATCAGTTTGTTGTGTGCAGCTGCACTGACGTTCATTAGTTCACCGAGACCCATTTGAGGCTTCAGACCATCGATAGATTATCCGTCCGTCAGTTTGTAGGCCAATTGACACGTTTTCTTTCATTGGATCACATCACATTTCATTGACCGCATTAAAAGCCATGTGTAAACTCACAAAAACAATATTGGACCCCACTGACTCGCTGCGAGAACAGAAAAACACTGCAACAATTTTTTCAAATTAAATTCCCAAAGAAAGTAGCAAATACAGGTTTGCAACGACATGACAGGGAGTAAATGATGACCGAATGATTGTTATTGGCTGAAGTTTCCGTTTAAGGTCAAACATTAAAAAAAAGCATTAAAAACCACCAAATATGACCAAAGTGCTGTACAGTGAATAAAAGATATCAACAAATGCAGAACATACTATAAACATGTTTTCAAAAAACTTTCCACACTGAGAACAGATAAAAACAGATCAGCATCATCAAGGAATTTTGCTAACAGCCAGAGAAAGTCAAAGTGTTGAGATCCGGTTCCTGTATGTGGAACAAAACCGGATCTGCAGCTTTGATCTCATTGTAATTGCCATCATGTGCTTCCGTGAGTTCTGGAAGCTTCTGTTTCTGGAGTCTGATCGCTGTGAGCCGCGGCGCCCTCTAGAGCATCAAACCGGCTTTAGCCACTTCAGGACATGCATGTGTTTATGAGCCTTCTGCTGGGAACAGGCGCTGACGGAGAGCCGTATGGAGACAATGATCAAAACCTGGAAGTTTTAATAACAGCTGATGGATCCGATTGGGTCGAGAAATAGAAGCGATGAAGCTGGTGATGAAAGAAAAAGAAATCAAAGAGAAAATTACTTTTGCTAAATAACAACAAATGGATTGTGTCCAACTATTAAAAGAGGAACAGTGACCGCTGTGTCCGGTCTCAGTGATGAAGATGATCAGATGAAAGGACGAGAAGACTCCTAAACACGAGGATGTGCAGCAACAGGCCATGGAAACACAGGGATCGCTTCAGGAATCCTGGATGAAGTCAAAGACAGTGTGGATCAGCCTGAAGGAAAAGCCCAGGATTCGTCAGAGGTTGGACAGGAGCACGTGACCCACCGGCGACTTGAGATGTTTCACACGTGACCGACGCCGAGACAGAAGCAGGGAGAATCCTGTGAATCCTGCAGGACAGAGTTCACGGATCGGAGTTTGTGCAGCAGTAAACGGCTCGTCGCAAGCAGAGGGAAAGTCGGACAAGTTCAAGTTAATTGTAGGATGTGCTGATAAATCCCTAAAGTTAGCAGGCATTCCCTGGTTTGTGTGAATGACGGAAAGATAACAGGGATGGATATATTTTGACACGCATTATTATTATTATTTGGTTTATATAATCATATTTTATAAAGATTTTTTTTAAAAGTGCAATAGTGACTCCAGGGAAAGATGCAACAGAATCTAATATGGATAGAGCGATCTTTCTTACATCTGCAAACTACATGATGGAGAGAATGCTGACGTGTGTTTGGAGGGAAAAAATAAATATTATAAGCAGCTCAGCACAAGAATACATTCAACACTCGCAATAATAGGGAAGCATGGAAATGCTATATGAGTGTGTGATGAGTGCGATGTTTCAGAAACAGAGTGTGTTTTTTTGTAAGTTTCTTTAGTAATATAGAGAACAATACAGTGAATGTCGTGGACCTCTAGAAAAGAGTTTGAGGTGCTCATATATATATA
>RJVU01058757.1:151011-189622 GCA_003731715.1 Anabarilius grahami | reverse complement strand
CACACACTCTTACTCACACACACTATACTCACACACTCTTACTCACACACACTCTTACTCACACACACTATACTCACACACTCTTACTCACACACACTCTTACTCACACACACTATACTCACACACACTATACTCACACACACTATACTCACACACACTATACTCACACACACTATACTCTCACACACTTACTCACACACTCTTACTCACACTCACTACTCACACACACTATACTCACACACTCTTACTCACACACACTATACTCACACACACTATACTCACACACACTATACTCACACACACTATACTCACACACACTAACTCACACACTCTTACTCACACTCACTGTACTCACACACTCTTACTCACACTCACTGTACTCACACACTCTTACTCACACTCACTATACTCACACACTCTTACTCACACTAACTATACTCACACACTCTTACTCACACTCACTGTACTCACACACTCTTACTCACACTAACTATACTCACACACTCTTACTCACACTCACTATACTCACACACACTCTTACTCGCACTCACTATACTCACACTCTTCCTCACACACTCTTACTCACACTAACTATACTCACACACTCTTACTCACACTCACTATACTCACACACACTCTTACTCGCACTCACTATACTCACACTCTTCCTCACACACACTCTTACTCACACTCACTGTACTCACACACTCTTACTCACACTCACTGTACTCACACACTCTTACTCACACTAACTATACTCACACACTCTTACTCACACACACTATACTCACACACTCTTACTCACACACACTATACTCACACACACTCTTACTCACACTCACTGTACTCACACACTCTTACTCACACTCACTGTACTCACACACACTCTTACTCGCACTCACTATACTCACACTCTTCCTCACACTCACTCTTACTCACACACTATACTCACACACTCTTACTTACACACACTATACTCACTCTCAGAGTGCTGAGACTGGCTCTGAGCACACAGCAGGCGGGACGCCCACTATACTCTCACTCACTATATTCACACAGTATACTCAAACACGGCA
The DNA here is from genome assembly GCA_003731715.1 of Anabarilius grahami. NCBI lineage: Eukaryota > Metazoa > Chordata > Actinopteri > Cypriniformes > Xenocyprididae > Anabarilius > Anabarilius grahami. The sequence goes on along the minus strand of RJVU01058757.1, from coordinate 188,546 downwards.
GTAATGGCATTAATAACACTAGTATTCTTCTCCGTCTGCAGAAGGGTCCCAGTGTGGCAGAGATGATGCTTTCTCTGGGTGAACAGGAGGTGTGTGTCCGTCTTCAGAAAGCTCTAGAGTTAAACGACTCGATCTGTGTTGAATAAAGTGGATGTAAATATTGATCTCTGGCTCCTGTGTTTTGATCAGAATGTCATGCAGAATCATGATGCACTTCATTATAAACGAGATCAAGGTTATTAACTAAAACTACAACCATAAAAACATTTTCGGTACTTGAAATTAAATGTTAATCCCCCCTTTTCCACCAATTTTCATTTAGTTTAACTTGATGCTCTAAAATAACAAACTAAAACTGAAGTAAAAATAATAATAGTAAAAATGGCAAAAACACAACAAAATGAAAATGGAAAAATCAAAACCAATTCTAAATATGGATGATAACTATAGTAGTATCTCTGCGATACTAAAATAATTCTGAACAGACGACGATTGACACCAAACGTACAATGGTTTAAAAGACTCATGATAATATAAGATGAGACTGATCTGACATGCGTCCGCTGTACTTCAATAAACCCAAATATTAAAATCTGCATGATTAAAACTGATGACATTCACACTTATAGTGCAGATACAGAAATGAAGGAAAGAGCTGCTCACCTTTAAAAGAGGCTTTTGATGCGCTTCAATTCTGCTTAAGAAACAGACGTTAACATGGTTCTTCACGTGATCTGATGGAAATACTTTCTTGTGCGTTTAATCAGCATGTAATTTTTGCTATTCCTGGAAATACGTCAAAATAAAGAGACTCTGTTTTTAAACAAACAAACAAAAACCTTTTATTATTGCTCGATGCATTGGTTTTTTTATCAACATTTTTCATTAAAAAACAAAAATTTGAACAGATTATAATTATTTTTTTAATTACTACAACCTGCATAAGCGATGCTTTTATTGCGTGTTTTGGTCCGGAGATTCTGTACTCTTCCAGAAGTTGCGTAATAGCACCCCTAGAGTTAAAAACCGAGAAGTTTCTTCTGTTATCTCATTAGAACTGTGTTAATGGCATCATTACTGTAGCTGCAGCTGCACAATTGCAAATTAACGTGTTACAATCGGACAGAAAGACACTCAGACACAGATTTCCCATCAGCACACGATTTTATTCTGACAAACTGAGCATCAGCGCTAACAAAGCAGAGCAATCTGAACTAAAAGAGACAAGACCAGACTAAACCAGTTCATTAATAGATTCATCTGGAGCGTCTAATACTGCAGGTTTCTGCACTCATTCATGTTAAACATCTGTGAGAAATGGCCAATCAAACACATTCTAGAGTAAGAAAAGACGGAAGCGCTGAAAGTAAATCGCCTCACGCTTCAGGCCAAACAAACGGTGCATAAATAAAACAACAAGAGTGACAGAACAGAGGAAGAGGAGAGATGCACTGCATGTGTCTGTCAGAATCGTGACCCATCAGCCCCTGCATCATCACGATCGGTTCGGGTCAAACCAATCCGCTTTGGTCTTCGGTGTGTGTGGACCCATCACTGATCTTCTTTCTTCACTTCCTCGTACTGCGGCTCGTCGCCTTCATCTTTATCTCCATCTTCGTCCACGCGTGAGTTCGGTACCCACAACCCCGATTCGATGCAGCGCTTCATGTGACATTTGGCCTCCTGCAAGAGGAACGTCATCAGACGAAAGACACACACGGTCACACTCGCTCAGCTCTTACCGGACTGACCCGGTGCTCGATACTGCAGAAAGACTGCTACCGCTACGATTTTCAAATATAATCATCAGCTTGGTACTGAAGTACCAGCACTTTAACGACCCTAGTCAGACTCACCGTGGGGTCCATCTTACTGATGGCGTCCTGCAGCATCTGAATGTCTTTGTCATCAAAGCATTTCTGCATTTCCTGTGGAGATGAAGACAGAAACATCACTGCTATGACAGAAGGCATTTAAAATGGCATTTATATCAGAGCATAAGGATAGCGAAGGCAGATTTGTGACGTTACGGGCAAAATAGAAGGAATTGTGATGAGTCTCCTTAACGTGTATGTCCCTCCGGGCAGAGACTGGTCCTTTTATAAATATATAATGGATCTAATGACAACAAAAAGTCAAGGGATTATAATATGTGGCGGAGATTTTAATATCTGATTAAATCCGAAAGTTGACTCATCAAATGGGAAATCTGGTGCCAAAACATTAGTAGAAGATTAAATACTTGGTTGTGTGAAGTGGGGATCATGGACGTGTGGCGAGAGATAAACCCGACGAGCCGAGATTACTCGCACTACTCACCCGCTCATAATGTGAGATTACTTTTTTAAGCTTGAAGGAGATATGGAGGATATCCACCCTTAAAGGAGGGTGGATAATTGTGAAATAAAAGCCAGCACTATTTCAGACCATAGTCCCATTTATATGTCAGTCCACCTGAATAATAAGAAGAAATCCACTCTTTGGAGACTGAACTCAAACATTCTGAATAACCCAGTTACTAAAGGTAAATTGAAAAGCGAAATCCAGCTGTGCTTAGATAATAATGATAATGAAGAAGTGACTCCACCTATTCTCTGGGATGCATTAAAAGCGGTGATTAGGGGCAAAATAATAGCCATGTCCTCATATGAGAAGGGAATAAAACTCAAAAAATTGGAGGAAGATTTGAAGAGACTACAGAAAGAACACGCAAAGTCTCTCAAAGATGACATCAAACATAAGATTATAAAATTAAAAAAAGAAATAGATGAAAAAAAAAAGGTCCTTTTCACAAAGCAACAATACTATGAGGTAGGTGGAAAATCACTCAAACTTCTATCATACAAGTTAAGAAAACAACAAGCGGACAGAACTATACACAAAATCAGAAACTCTGCAACAAATGAAATAGAAACCAGTCTGTGAAAAATCCAGCAATGCTTCCTAAAATATTATAAAACATTATATTCCCAGCCACAGGAAAGCAATGACAATCAGATCGATGCCTTTTTGGCCCAGATCAATCTCCCACAGGTCACTGATGAACAAAATGGAAAATTAATAACTAAAATAACAAAAGAAGAAATTCAATCAGCAATCAGGAGAATGAAATCTCCAGGGACCGACGGTTTTCCCACAGAATGGTACAAAGCAATGCAAGATCAACTAATTCCAACATTATTAAAAACATTTAATTGGGTTTTGGAAAATAAAAATATTCCCCCCTCATGGAGGGCAATGATCTCGGTCATACCGTCCTGTAAGTCTTTTAAATAATGATTATAAACTATTCACCTCCATATTATCTAAAAGAATAGAACTGATATTACCAGTATTAATACATAAGGACCAGACTGGCTTTGTCAGACAAAGATAACATCAGGAAAACGCTGCACGTTACGAGACAAATCACACAACAAAAACTGGAGACACTGATATTAAGTTTAGACACGGAGAAAGCATTCGACTCTGTGAGGTGGTCATTCTTATATAAAGTTCTTCCAAAATTTGGCTTCCATACGACTACAATTGACACATTTGCAGCTCTATACAATAAACCAACGGCTAGAATCAAAATCGATGGAGATCTAACCAATTCATTTATTCTGGAGAGAGGAACGAGACAAGGGTGTTGTGCGTCGCCGCTCCTCTTTGCCCTGTTTATAGAACAGATTTATAGGACTGATTAGGCAGAGGTCGGATATAAAGGGGGTAACGATGAAATGAAGAGCTGCTCAGACTGCAGTCACTGTCATACCGAGCAGATTTCTGTGGATGAAAGCTGCGAATTTACAATCGTACGGATTCCTATTGAGAAGACTGGAAATCTCCCGTAAAATGACACGGAACAATAGTGTGACCGCGTCTTTAGGATGAAACTAATGACTGTTTAGATATTTGATTATTCTGATTATTCCCACTAAACCAGCCAGATTTCACCATATTAAAAACATATATGCTGCTCAATGTTCTCCTGAAGGCTGAAATATGGTAAATGTCTGCCACACATTATGAGCAAAGAAAGTAGGGATGAGACGTGAGGAAACATGAAAGTAAAATGCGCACGGCTGCACAGTCTTCAGAGCTGCTGAAATGAACTAGTGTTAGTCCAAAGCTGCACGGTGTGTTCAGTGATGTTCTGTGAGTCGTGAGAGTGTGTGTGTGTGTGTGTGTGTCTCACCGCCGGCAGGGTCTCGTACACCTCCACGGGATCCAGGCCGCCAGGGCCCAGACGCTTCTGACGCTCTTCCTCCTCGTACTCTTTCATGGCTTTCTCGATGCGAATCTTTGCCCGGCCGCGCACTCGCTCCTTAAACGACTCCAGCTCGTCATTAAACGCGTCTTGATACTGCTGGTCTGCAGTCTGAAAACACCACGAGAAACACACGGAGAGAGAGCGGCGGTGTGAATGAGACAATATATATATCTCAATACAATTACTTTATCTTTGTTATTAAAAGAGCAAATGACCGCTGTGTGAGATCCTTTATAACTGACCATTCCAGCCCAATAAAGCTGAATTCACGATCACTCGCTGAGACGAGCTTCCGCTGCGCGTTTCTGAGGATTACTGAGCTTAATAACATCAACACTCTTCATTCTCTCATTCACGCGTGTTTCTGTCACTCTGATGTGTCAGTGATAAATTCATCTCCACACCGACCATGAGAAAAACACACCTTGATTTTGGTGAAGAACTGGCGGAAGCAGCCGCGCGGATCGACCTTCAGACTCTTGGCGAGCTCCAGGATGAACTGCATGACGATGGTCTGATGTGCCACCTGCTCCATGAGCGCGTGTTTCTGACACACACACACACACGGGTCAATCACACACAAAATCACATCAACTACACACACACCAGCACGTCAGCTACACACACACGCGCGTTACCTCCTCCACCTCCAGATCGATGCACATGATGACCAGATAGTTTGCCGTTTCCTCGCAGACCAGGTGAGGATTGTCAGACAGGTACTTCTGAGAGTCGTCCCAGCGCCGTAGCATCCCTGCGCACACACACACACACACACACGCGGTTACAGGCCTAGTACTGCTATATCCTCATCTTTTCTTTCATATTGTGTCGTATATCTGAGTGAAACGCTTCTCAAACAAGAACAAATGTAGGGCGGGGCTTGATTTTGTTGATTGGATGGTTGTGGATTGCTATTGGTGGATCTCATGTGAGTGACAGGTTGCCCCGCCCTCATCATCACAGAAGAGAAGAGATGCTGCAAGAGGAAGTTATTCTGATTCAAGATCACGAGACTCAACAGCAGCTCACCGAAGTGTTTGATCTGTTTCTCGTATTTCTCCACGAAGGTTTTGTGTTTCTCCTCCTTCTCCTCCTCCGTCTCCTCCGTCTTGTCAGGCTTGACGTTGACGACGCTCTGAAAGACAAGCGCAGGAGCGTCAGTGGGGTGTTCATCGGTTGGGATGTCCAGCCGCTGTCAGTGTGCCGCACCTTACTGAAGCCCTCCTTGCTGAGCGTGTCCACGTTCCAGGGCATCTTCTTCTCCTCGCGCCGATGCTCCTCCATCTTCTTCTCACAGGATCGCTCCTCCTTCCTCAGCTGCTTCTCCTCGGCCTGGGCTTTGGTCAGCTCGGCTTTGGCCTCGTCCGTGGATGCCGTCAGGAGCTCCTGCACCCTCCGCTGCGCCTCCGCCAGCTTCCTCTTGCTCTCCGTCAGGGTCTTCTCGAGCTCCTCACCCTTCTGCATGAACACCTCCATCCGCTCCACCCGAGCCTGAGAGCAAAGCGAGAGAACCACTAGTGAAATCAGGTCACACACACACACACTGCAGTGTTTGTTACATGTGTGAGTTTCAATCAGAGCAGCGTATGGATGAATCAGGAGGTCCGGGGAAAAGTTTAGAGAAAAACTAAAAAAAAAACTGTAATAAATAAATATTAAAATAATAATTAAATAAATAAAATAGTGAATAATTAACTTCAATAATACATTTAACAGTACAGCTGCGAGTAGAAAAAACGTAATGTAACAAAGTAAATATTTTCCAAATAACTCCATACATGTATGCGGGTCAAAGACGAAAAGGGGGTTTCAAGCATCAAAAAATAAATGTGTAATACAGCTTTAAATTTTGTTTTTTTTCCTGTACATATGTATCCTGTTTAATTTTTCTGAGCAAAAAATAATGACTATCATACATTTTTTACCATGATTTGCAGAAGACACCCACTAAAATGTCATTCCGTGTAACAATATCTGTGTATCAGAAAATCTTAGTAGGCATAATTAAACGGGACTCGTTCGATGACATCTTAAAAGGATTACAGTGCAGCAATCATTGTAATTTTTTAATCTTTATACTTTGCTAACATCCTTCAAACTACTAGGTTTTGCCTGTTTGTTAGGAAGTGAAAATCAATAAAAATATAATATAATTTAGTATGATCACATATTCTTTTACATGTTTTAATAGTAGGTCAGAATAAGTATATTGTTTCATTTTTACATAAATATATTCTTTACACTGTATGACCATGGTTACTCTGAATGACATTTTGCCCAAAAGGGAGATAATATTGCCATTGTTTTTAGTATTTGTCTGAATCAGTGAATTAGTTATTAATGATCAAATATTTAAGAGCAATGAACTCATTCTTCTGCAGCACCACACAGGGTTCAGGGTGTCGTCTGATGATGTCACAGACTATCTGTTTTTATATGAGTTCAGAACGGCTTCTTGATCCCGTTACGCTGAACGATCTCTTACTGCATTTTCAGGACAAAAGCCAACACTTATCTGAAAATGGCAAAAAACTAATCTTTTAACTTTTAAATTGTTTTATGTTTCCTGGGGTGCACATATAATGTTAGTATGCTTTTTACATCAGAAATTGTCATAATTTAAAAATAAAAGGCATTTTTCCTACCCTGATTTTATCCTTTGCTTTGAACGCTCTGTTTTAAGGGGCGTGTCTGAGTGAGACTTCAGTGTAAACGCCCACTGCTGTGATTGGCTGACATCTTTCCATTTGAAGTAGCTGAGTATTACTCTCTCGAAAACTTTTAGCATGTTTTTACTATTACAGCTCTCAAGGTTAACTAATCGTGAAAAGTGTTGCATTATATTCAGATCGTGGCATGAAAGGTTGCAGTGATGAAGATTGTAATCGATCACAGACGTGTTGTTGAGCTCATGAACGCAGTCATCTCGTCATTGAAACTCAATTTCTGCACACTAATCAATGCTTTCATCAAAACTCGATGTAACTAAGAGATTCGTTGTGAATCCAGAGTCCAGAACTCAGTCACTGATAAACTCTGTTTGATTGACAGCTCCAGCAATTGTAAAGGGAGCGTTCACTTTCTATTAGGGCTGGGTAAAAAAATATCGATTTCTCGATTTTAATCGATTCTCATTTTTATGAACCGAAACTGATTTTCAAATCCCAAGAATGGATTAGTCTAGTCTGTTTTCAGTTGATGAATGAGTAGAATATGTAGCGCCACCCATACAATAAATCACAATAATCTTTGTTACTTTTGATATGAAGCAAAGTCTCAGATTTCAAATGACGTCCATCTTATTATGAGATTCAGAAAATAAATACTGTTTTGGCGCTGTTTAATGTGGCGTGACGGATCGCTTTAGCGCCTCAGTTAAAGAGAAGCATGTGATCATCCTCTCCTCCACTTTAATACCAGTTACAGTGAAATAAACATGAACATCTGAAGGTATGTTAAAATATACAGTACAACTTACTGAAATCCGTATCATGTCTCGTGTAATCGCTCAATCAGTGCTTCAACCTCGGAAAGACTCAATAAAACAGCTTCAATGTCACGTAACGTCACATTTACCTCAGAAAAACACATTCAGTGACCATAAACTCATTAGCTAGAAAAGTGCTCTAGAAAGCAACATTCTGATAAATATAGCTATGCACCGTTACACGTTCATTATCATGTTCAATATTTAATACATGTTTGAATAAATCAGTTATGACAGCCGCGATTTAAATGTTTATATTCAAAAAAATGAATTGGAGTAGAAATATGATTATATAATTCTAAACTCTATTTATAATAAAAACATCATTGAGTGTAATTTAAGTGTTTGTGTATAAATAAGTTAATTTAACTTCAATATTATTATAGTAGCACCAGCTGACTCTCATGTGTAGTTTACAGCATTAGTTGAGAGATTTTTCCTCTAGAAAATTCGCCATGTGCAGAAACTGAAATACTACATCCAAAATAATCGATATCGAATCAAATCGAAATCGTAAATGAATCGAAAGCATGTGAATAGTAATCGAATCGTGTAAATTGTGTCAATACCCAGCCCTACTTTCAATATTTAATTTAATCAGTTTAAATAACAGATTATTTTCATCCAACCAAGAGAAACAAGGTGAAGTTGAGCATTTAGTCTCTGGTTTGATTTACTGACACACAGACAAAGATCATGTGACTGTACATGAATCATTAATGTCAGATCAGGCATTAGAATGAACACAGTTACTGACATGTTGTTGCATTACTGTCGAGTTCATGTCGTAAAAGTCTGTTTGCAAAGCCTGCGTCGAAATGCGATTGATTTACCAAAGAATCCACAGTGAAATGAACCGAACACAAATAAATAAAACTCAACTGAGACATTCACAGTGTTGAAAATAAATAATCATATTCCTGCATTAGGATCCTTTTGTTATTTTAGTCCTGTATCGCTCTTCTCTCCTCCTCATCTCACTAACACACCAGTGGGCGGGGCTAAGGCATTGATTTCTTCTGTGGAGGCGGAGTTTCACATATCTATGACAGTCGTTCTCTGGGTCTGGTGTCAATAAAAGCTTTTATCGGACTAACATGGAAGTTTTCAGTTCTGAATCTTACAGGATGTTCTTATAGTACGATGAACTCTTATATATCAAAAGCTCAAGGAAAAGTTTATTTCTCACTTCATGACCCCTTTAAAGATGTAATGGCAAAACAAAATCCAGACCATAACACTGAATTTACACTTTGGGACATTATTTCTTCCCGCATTTGTTGACATTTTATTTTCACAAAAGTTATTTGAAATATTAAAGTAGACTATTACTTGCCTTTAACATGTTTTATAAAATGACTTTTGTGAATTTAATTTGATGCGGACACGTCTTCGACCCATTATATATATATGTATAAGTTAAATTGGTATAAATTGAGTCTTTATGCTGAACACATAAATAGCTGGCTATGTCAGGATGGGGGTCCCTCTTGTGTGGATGATGATGAAGATATCTGGGGGCCGCTGCATGAATGTGTTTACAGTCAGTGTTGCAGTCGGTGTTACAGTCAGTGTTTACAGTCAGTTACAGTCAGTGTTACAGTCAATGTTTGCAGTCAGTGTTACAGTCAGTGTTACAGTCAGTGTTACAGTCAGTGTTACAGTCAGTGTTTACAGTCAGTGTTACAGTCAGTGTTACAGTCAGTGTTACAGTCAGTGTTACAGTCATTGTTACAGTCGGTGTTGCAGTCGGTGTTACAGTCGGTGTTACAGTCAGTGTTTACAGTCAGTGTTACAGTCATTGTTACAGTCAGTGTTACAGTCAGTGTTACAGTCAGTGTTTACAGTCAGTGTTACAGTCAGTGTTACAGTCAGTGTTACAGTCAGTGTTACAGTCAGTGTTTACAGTCAGTTACAGTCAGTGTTACAGTCAGTGTTTACAGTCGGTGTTGCAGTCGGTGTTACAGTCAGTGTTTACAGTCAGTTACAATCAATGTTTACAGTCAGTGTTACAGTCAGTGTTACATTCAGTGTTACAGTCAATGTTTACAGTCAGTGTTACAGTCAGTGTTACAGTCGGTGTTGCAGTCGGTGTTACAGTCAGTGTTACAGTCAGTGTTTACAGTCAGTTACAGTCAGTGTTACAGTCAATGTTTACAGTCGGTGTTACAGTCAGTGTTGCAGTCGGTGTTACAGTCAGTGTTTACAGTCAGTTACAGTCAGTGTTACAGTCAATGTTTACAGTCAGTGTTACAGTCAGTGTTACATTCAGTGTTACAGTCAATGTTTACAGTCAGTGTTACAGTCAGTGTTTGCAGTCAGTGTTTGCAGTCGGTGTTTACAGTCAGTGTTACAGTCAGTGTTTACAGTCAGTTACAGTCAGTGTTACTGTCAATGTTTACAGTCAGTGTTACAGTCAGTGTTACAGTCAATGTTTACAGTCATTGTTAGTCAGTGTTACAGTCAGTGTTACAGTCAGTGTTACAGTCAGTGTTACAGTCAGTGTTACAGTCAGTGTTACAGTCAGTGTTACAGTCAGTGTTTACAGTCAGTGTTACAGTCATTGTTGCAGTCAGTGTTACAGTCATTGTTGCAGTCAGTGTTTACAGTCAGTGTTAACAGTCAGTGTTAACAGTCAGTGTTTACAGTCAGTGTTTACAGTCAGTGTTACAATGTTTACGGTCAGTGTTTACAGTCAGTGTTACGGTCAGTGTTAACAGTCAGTGTTTACAGTCAGTGTTACAATGTTTACAGTCAGTGTTTACAGTCAGTGTTACGGTCAGTGTTACGGTCAGTGTTAACAGTCAGTGTTTACAGTCAGTGTTACAATGTTTACAGTCAGTGTTTACAGTCAGTGTTACGGTCAGTGTTAACAGTCAGTGTTTACAGTCAGTGTTACAATGTTTACAGTCAGTGTTACAGTCAGTGTTTACAGTCAGTGTTACAATGTTTACAGTCAGTGTTTACAGTCATTGTTACAGTCAGTGTTACAGTCATTGTTACAGTCAGTGTTACAGTCATTGTTACAGTCAGTGTTACAGTCATTGTTACAGTCAGTGTTACAGTCAGTGTTACAGTCAGTGTTACAGTCATTGTTACAGTCAGTGTTACAGTCATTGTTACAGTCAGTGTTACAGTCAGTGTTACAGTCAGTGTTACAGTCAGTGTTTACAGTCAGTGTTACAGTCAGTGTTTACAGTCAGTGTTACAGTCAGTGTTACAGTCAGTGTTTACAGTCAGTGTTTACAGTCAGTGTTACAGTCAGTGTTACAGTCAGTGTTTACAGTCATTGTTACAGTCAGTGTTTACAGTCAGTGTTACAGTCAGTGTTACAATGTTTACAGTCATTGTTACAGTCAGTGTTTACAGTTAGTGTTTACAGTCAGTTTTTAGGTCAGTGTTACGGTCAGTGTTACAGTCAGTGTTTACAGTCATTGTTACAGTCAGTGTTACAGTCAGTGTTACAGTCAGTGTTTACAGTCAGTGTTACAGTCAGTGTTTACAGTCATTGTTACAGTCAGTGTTACAATGTTTACAGTCAGTGTTTACAGTCAGTGTTACAGTCAGTGTTTACAGTCATTGTTACAGTCAGTGTTTACAGTCAGTGTTACAATGTTTACAGTCATTGTTACAGTCAGTGTTTACAGTTAGTGTTTACAGTCAGTTTTTAGGTCAGTGTTACGGTCAGTGTTTACAGTCAGTGTTGCAGTCAGTGTTGGTGTACCTGGTGTCTCCAGCGGAACAGGCTCGGCGTGTCGATGTTCGGGTGAGTGTCATCTTCATCATCAGACACCTCGATATGATCCCACACACTGTAATCGATGGTCGTCATGATCGATAGTCAGTGATTCTGTCAGTTACGCCTCCCTTATAATCCCGTGCACTATCGCTGTTTTATTACTATTATTATGATTACAGTTGTAGCCTCGCGCACCCGCAGCTCTTTCTGGAACTCTCCTTCACTTCCGCTTACAGTGACGTCGTCGCCGAGCGCCGCGCATCAGCGTGACGTCACTCTCNTGTTACAGTCAGTGTTTACAGTCAGTGTTTACAGTCAGTGTTACAGTCAGTGTTTACAGTCAGTGTTTACAGTCAGTGTTACAGTCAGTGTTACAGTCAGTGTTTACAGTCAGTGTTACAGTCAGTGTTTACAGTCATTGTTACAGTCAGTGTTTACAGTCAGTGTTACAGTCAGTGTTACAATGTTTACAGTCAGTGTTTACAGTCATTGTTACAGTCAGTGTTGCAGTCAGTGTTGGTGTACCTGGTGTCTCCAGCGGAACAGGCTCGGCGTGTCGATGTTCGGGTGAATGTCATCTTCATCATCAGACACCTCGATATGATCCCACACACTGTAATCGATGGTCGTCATGATCGATAGTCAGTGATTCTGTCAGTTACGCCTCCCTTATAATCCCGTGCACTATCGCTGTTTTATTACTATTATTATGATTACAGTTGTAGCCTCGCGCACCCGCAGCTCTTTCTGGAACTCTCCTTCACTTCCGCTTACAGTGACGTCGTCGCCGAGCGCCGCGCATCAGCGTGACGTCACTCTCTTGAGGCGAACTCATATGGCAAGCCGTTTTAGCATATAAACCTTTGGTTTGACTATCCTTAAATATAATTTAGATAGTTACAATTGTATTTCGACTAGTCATAAAATTTGACTAGTCAGAATGATAATTAGAGATATCTGCAATTATAAAGCACTAGTAAGAAATTCAGTTTGAGATATCTCTAAATACTTTATGACTATTTAAAACCGATATCTGCACAGGTGTCGACATCGAATCGCTCCATTCAGAAAGCCAGAGATCTGACACTTCAGGGTCAGGAGGCTGACCTCTCAGATTAGTTCTGGCTGACGCACACGAGCTGCTTTGAATGAAGTTTTCATGTGGATTTATAGTTTATGGACTGTTTTGATTTCACTAATTACATCTAGACAGGGAAAAGCGTCGATGGCATCGATAAAAGAGATCTTTGAAAGTGAAACTGAAAGCTAAAAGTGATGATTTCCTCGTCCAGGGGAGAGGACTCTGCGTTTGTGTATATACTGCATTACTGCATCTACAATATATACTATCATTTTTATCACTTTCAGCAATGTTTTATGTAACTTTGAAGGGTTTCCTGTAAAATGACACCAAGATTGTGTATTTAGAGCACTGTATGTGGGTATGGGAAGCTTTTCAATTTGGGTAGGCCAAATCCAGGTGGAAATCCCCAAAATGGTCCCAGTGCTTATGAGGTTAATGATCCGGCAAGTTTAATATATGATGGTGGTCCGATATCTGGGAATCTGGCTTTGGCTTACAGTTTGAAAATCCGGTCCATAAGCTGTTTGACCCTCTTCCCTCTGCATTAAGAGCCGGACAACAGGGCTCAAACGCAGCTTGTGCGTCTCTGAAGCACTTTACACCGCTCTGCCCCGATATAAACGTGACTGGTGAACATTATGCCTCTCTGTCTGAATGCTGCTGTTCAATATGTGGTTTTGTCTTAATATATTGTTGGTTTTTAATCTCTACAGTAACATCATCACAGACCCCTCTCACCCGGGACACAACCTGTTTGCACTTCTGCCCTCAGGCAGACGTTACAGATCTCTGTGCACTAGAACATCTAGGCATAAGAACAGTTTTTTCCCCAACGCCATCTCCAGCTTAAACAGCAAACATAGCAATTACCGTTTTAGTATTCACTTTCAGTACTTGATAGAGAGTAAAAATTAGTGTAAATATATATATACATACTATTCACCCTGCTGTATATACAATACAAATCTGTATGTCTTCTGTTCCAGATGTATACTACATTAGTATTATTATTTATTTTATTTTACTTATTTATTATTTCCTAAGTTTACTTATTTAAATCTTTCTTTTTCCATGTCACATGTATGTGTGTACCAAGAGCTTCTGTAGAAAACCACAACAAATTCCTTGTGTGTTTGTGCACACTTGGCGAATAAAGCACATTCTGATTCTGATTCTGATTCTGATTACATTTATATTATTTATTTTATATGTATTGTGCCATATATTAGGTTATATGCACATAATTAGTATTTAGTATTAAGTATTATTATAGGTCTGCTTTTATGAAGATTATTTTGGGTTTCTGTACGCTCCTGGTCCTGAGAAGTTTGGCTTCATGTGTGAAGCATGACATTGATGACACTGATTAGTACATTACGCAGGATTGTGCTTTCTGTGCAGAGCTGGACAGTAACAAAGTACATTTACTTGAGAACTGTTCTTAAGTACACTTTCTGAGTATCTGTACTCTACTTGAGTATTATTTTTCTGGAAACTTAAGACTTGAAAGACAAATATCCTACTTTTTACTCCACTACATTTCTATCAAGGTTCTCGAAGTAGTCAAAGTCGTTTCTATGTAGCAGCTTTGAAAGTCAGTGGATGAATTATTTTCTTCTTTAAAACGTGATTTTGTTTGTTTGTTTGTTGCAGACAGCCTGTCAATAATCACTCTTGAAGTTCAGTGATTTCCAAAGTATTTTTTGAACATTGATCAGTTGATGGCAAAACAGAAGAAGGCGGTTCCTCGGCGCAGTGCGACACACATGGCCATCCTTAGAAAGTACGTTTTAGTTTTCTGAAAAGATTAAACATTAGTTTCATTTCAAGTGTTTGCTTTGTTTGCCTAAAACGAACCATATCACAGCCTTCAAAAACTCACCGTCCAACCTGCAGAAGCATATTGAGATGTCTGAACTTTTCCTTTCTGGTGAAAGCTTGAAACAAAAATGGTCTGTGCTTTTAGAGCTAAAGATTCAGTATGAAGCAGTGTTCATTTAGTTGAAAAAGCAGATTTGAATGACATAAGGGACAATTTGGGAGAAGATCCAGTCAGAACTGATGTCCTGCGTGAGATCTGCTGATCTACTGGGCAGAACATAAGTTGGCATACGCTTGCTGCGTGTCTCATCAAACGCTGAGAGAGAAGAGCAGATGTGGATGAGTCTGAAAAAGGTGACGAGAGAACTTTAATCTACTAAAATCGTATTATTCTTCGTCAACTAAAACCAGACTGAAACTAAATGCCATTTTAGTCAAAAGACTATGACTAAAACTGCATCAAAACTTGCTGTTAAAATTTACACTGAATGGAGCCCCGCACATGACAAAAATTAAATCGTGCACATGATTTACTATTTCATTCCTTCGACATGATTTTTTTAGTTTTCTTGCATGTCAAGGTATGAATGGTCAGTCAAATGATTTTTGTATGGAGTTGCACAGCCTTGTGGACACACCGCCAACACAGGTCAAGTTTGACAGTGATGTTATTTAGCATGCACAAACGTAGTTGGGTTAATAATGTTAACTGAAGTCCTTTCAGAAATAAGTATTAGCAGGATCTTGTCAAATGAACAATGTAGGAACCCTTTCTAGTATGATTTCGACTTTGATAAGAGCTTTGTAGCTTTTAAACAAGTATTTCAATGAGTTTAAGGTAGTCGTGTGCTAGTCTGTCCACCATGATGACACAGTGTGTAAGAAAATAATGCTTTTACTTTTGATATTTAAGTACTTTTACTTAAAGAGATTCAGTGTGCAATAGTTTATGGCAGGAGTGTGACAGTGCCGCTGATGAGCAGCAGGTGGCGCTCGATCTGATCGTCACGTGTTGGATTCACAGCTGGATTCTTCACGAGGAACATGAGCAAAGAGTGTCGCTCGCTGCTTTTTATAGCTTTAATAAGCCTACTGTATGCTGAGACTGGTGAACGTTTACTGAGTTCATAATCTGTTTGATTTGTGAAACTCTCCAAATGTCACAGCAGCAGCATGACCGTGATCTGATGTGCTGATGTCTGCAGTATTCGTCACTGAAGCTGCAGTGATTGTGTCCATTAAGAATAAAGAATTGTTTGACCAGATAACTCAGAACTTCAGCTAACGTTATGAACAAACGTTCTTCCAGTAACTGACGTGTTCAAAAGTAACGTTCCCATAAAACGTACAAAATGATAAAATAGAGAAAACATTTTCTAACCTTTACCAAAAGACAAGAAAAAAACGCTTTGAAAACAGGAAGTTTTGAACATTAAGAAATAACGTTTTCATAGCGTAATGGGAACGTTAGCGAAACGTTCTTAGAGCGTGTATTTGTTGGATTTATTTTGATACAGATGACTCTTATGATGCGTCACTCGAGCTGTGACATCACAGACTGATGATGAATCAATCAGAGCAGGTGATGATATCCCATCATGCCTGAGGCGCTTCAGACAGTCACCTGATCACGAGAGGAGTCTGATTTCAGTGCAACATGTTCCTGGATCAACATTCCCATCAGCCAATCAGATTTGAGTTTACAGTTTGTCAAGTTTAGGCTTGCAGCCGGGGTCAGTGCTTCTACATCAGTGTTATTCTCCATCATTTCCCTCTGATTTTAGTCTTAGGTTTACGGAAGGGGAGGTCTTTATGATTACATTTTCAGACAGGAATGCTGTTCCAGAACCAACTAAATATATTGACCCGGGAACACGTCTGACTCGGCAGAGGAGTCTGTGGAGATCATAGAGACTAACAGCTGCGTATAACCAGGGATGATTTATGATACATGCATTTCAATACAAAATAGTATTTTGTAATTTGTATTTGATGGGGTTGATGAACATTGGTTTGTATTTTGTATCAAAATACTTTAGTGTTTTGTAGTTTTAAAATACCGTAAAATACTTTGTAGGACGTCTACATGATGACATCATAAAACTGCGGCCTCTGATTGGTGCTTACTCAGTTGAGTTCAGAACAGATGTTAAGTTTTGGTGTTCGTTTTGGTAGCGTAGGCTAAATAGTTTACCAATTTACATGATGTTCTTGAAACTATTATACCGAGCAGCAGCCCCCTATATTTATGATTAACAATCAATTGATTCATTAGTTAGAAACTAGTTGCTATGAATACAGGAGCCGTCATTTGTCTACTTATGAATGACTTGTTTGTCTTTGAGTCAGTGTTGCTGATGCAAAGTAGGCCCTTCGTTACCAAACACCAACTAAATTAGGATACAATTATGGTTACTTTAAAACTAACCTTCATCTGGGAAAGCACAGGGATGTGTGAATATTTGATCCGTTAAAGCCACAATATGTACATTTCGCCACTAGAGGTCTTTTATTCAGTCGCGTGTCCTTGATTTTGTGGAATCATGGGATGTGTTGTCTTCACGTCTACAGGCAGTGGAAAAGAATCAGGACGGGACTCGGGCAGAAATCATGTTCATGGATGAGATTATTAATGTTACTGTAGTATGAAGCAGAGCAGGGCGAGTGATGTTGGAGCTGAACGAGACCGCAGGAGAGATTGCTAATGAGAGACGAACGCGACACGCCTCGAGAGCAGCGGGACTTTTATTATGCCACAGTCGCCGCTTCCGCTTTTTTCGGTCTAGCATATGTGTAAAGCAGCGCTGTTTATCATATTAGATACATCTGTGTGTTGAAAGTTGCTATAATGCTACTCTGCGTTTGCTTGGCGGCTGCTTGTTGCAGTTCGTGTCCTGGTTAAAATTGCTTATTTCTCTGGATTTAAACAGTCTTGGAAACATTTGGGATAATGTAAGTACACAAGTCAACAAAATACAGTCAGACCAAAACTTCCTCAGACATTGTTGATATATGTTTACTAGTGGCTGCAGGACACTATAGTTCATTTATGTAACTATAGGAAAGCAAAATAAACTGGGACACATTATACCCAAACGTTCTTCATACAGTGACCACCAGTGAATGCGATACAAAGATTATTCAGACACTTTGATCTGACCATGTTTTGATTAAGTGTTATCTGACATGAGATAATTTTTTCTGACAGTTTAACTCTGAGATCTTGTCATATAGTGAATAAACTGTATGAAATGTTCAAGGTGTCTGAATACATTTTGGTTTGACTGTATATAACATTGTTCTGTTTTTTTGATATTTTAATCCAAAAATCCTACTGTACATATTGTGCCTTTAACTGGTTGCATATGTCAGATTTATAAATCTGAAAAGCTGTTGCTATCAAACACTGTTTACTTAATCATCTGAGTCAGTGTAATGGTGAAGAATCGATCAAATAGGCAAACTGATGGAGGGTTTGCGAAGAAATGTCATGCTCCCTTGTAAAAATATTTTTTTGTATTTTTAAAATACAAAAATAAAGTAGTTTATTTTGATACACTTAAAATTATGGTATTTGGTATTTTATTTTAAAATACATTTTGATGTATTTTTGCCCAACCCTGCATATAACATATATCATACTGAGTCTTAAAAGCCAGGGGCCGTATTCACAAAACATCTTAAGGCTAAAAGTAGCTCCTAACTTGCCGATTTAGGAGAAACCCTTAAAAATAATGGGCGTGTCAGTCCTAATTTTAGGAGTCCTAAANCACTCTCTCTCACACACACACACACACACACACACTCTCTCTCACACACACACACACACACACACACACTCTCTCTCTCTCTCACACACACACAGAAACAGCTTCAGCAGTGTCAGTGTATTCACACACGTCAGGTGTTTGTTTAATGAGTGTCTGTTACAGCATGAAGTTTGTCCAGAGTTGCCATCATGTTTCGGTCACTACATCATTCTCATGCTCTTAAAATAATAATAATAAAAATAATAATAATTTAACGGATTACGCACAGCAGTGACCAAGCCTGTTAAATCTCACTAACACTCATCTTTCTGTCGTAAAGGAAGATTTTAACCGAACTGTATAAGGCTTTGTGATACGGATGTCAGTGTGACAACATGCCCCAGTGTGACCAGTGAACTGTAGAAAATGTTCCATAACAAGACCTTAAAGCTTTGTGCCTAAACAGAATTATATTACAATTATATAGAGTTCAAGTTGTTGTTTATCATGTAAGAACTTGAAGTGGTACACTTATATAAACTGCGATAATTCTCCTAGATGACATGTTTGATGAAGATGAAGAGGATTGTCCTGCTGTAATGTTTCTCTATGAGTGCAGAGTGTGCTGTGATTGGTCGGATTATATGAAGAAGCCCCGCCCACTAATAACGAGACTGAAGGGAAGCACTTTGAAGACAGAAACGCAGGCAGACGTTCATCACGTGACGTTCAAGCTTCGTGGACAAACTTCCTTCTTCCACAGTTCTCCAGGGATTCTGTGTTTGTTCATCTAGTAGCTCTCTCTCTCTCTCACACACACACACACACACCGTCCGTTCCCATATGAAGCTCATCGCGTCAGAGTCTGTGACAGTGTCAGTGCGCGCAGGTCCAGAGGAACAGCTGGATGGAGGCGAGCAGCGGCGCGGCGGGAGCGAGCGCGGGCAGTGCAGACGCGCGGGACAGCGCTCTCCTCTTGTGCCGCGGGCCGTTGCAGAGCGGTGTGTTGCAGCAGGTGATGCAGACGGAGTTCAGCTTCCCCGTGCAGAACTGCTGATATCCCGAGGACGCGATCAGACACGCTCCCGACGACGCGCACGACTTCCTGTAGTGAATCCCTGCACAAACACAGTAAAACACAGTAAAGTACTGCCATGCAACCATATTTCAGACAGCATACATTAAAGGAACAACATCTTTTTATAATTTATAGTACAGTTTAATGCAAAATCTTAAAATACAATACAATCTTTCGTTTCTTTCAGGTGAAATATTATCTGTAGAGGTTATTTCTGAGATTCACCCTGAAGAAGAAGAACTGCGCATGTGTGAATCTAAATTATAAGATGATGTTCTTCCTTTAGTGTACAAGCCACTGTCTGAAACATCATTACATCACAGTGTTTTTACTTTGATGCACAAAATCATTGTACAGTACTGAGAACCTTAAAGTCTACCGCATACATTTTCAATATTTCTGTGTTCTGTGTCACTAACAGCCTGCGCCAGCACTAACCCTCTTTTGGTGTTAAAAACTACTGTCGGGATTTACTGAAGACACGCAGTGTAAAAGCAGCGCTGGAAAGGCGTGGACTGAGTTGTTTTTGCGGCTGATCTTATTGCAAATGCATTTGTAGGAGTTTCCCTTTCAGACGCAAAATTTATGGGCGGAGAGTATTTAAATGAATCACGCAAAGAGATTTACTAATGTTTGTGCTCGTCAGTTTACTGGTATTTGTACCATTATTTAACCCATGTAGCGACATGGCTGCAGTCTTGCTGTTAGGAGGAGACACAGAGAACAGAGCGTGGTGGAAGGGAGAAAATATTTCCCACTCGTATTAATTTCTTTGGAATGCCAGAGGAAGACGTTATCCGTATATTACATGTAAGAAGTTGCGCCTGTGTCGACCCGCACCTGAGGAGCACCAGCTCTGCTTATTTGCGACCTAACACTCTAAAAAATGCTGGGTTAAAAACAACCCAAGTTGGGTTGAAAATGGACAAACCCAGCGATTGGGTTGTTTTGACCCAGCAGTTGGGTTAAATGTTTGCCCAACCTGCTGGGTAGTTTTATTTAACCCAACAATTGTTTACAAATGACTATATGTCTGGCTTAAAATGAACCGAAAATATGTTGGAAATTAAAGATCAGACTCATAATTACTAGAGGCAACAATAATAATCAAAAAGATGAGCATTTATTAATAAGCAATTTAATAAATGTTTATTGTTTAAATATTATTCAAAAAAAGTATTAATAAATGTTTGTTTATTAAACATATTAATAAATGTTAATTTCCAACATATTTTGGGTTCATTTAAAGCAAGAAATACAGCAATTTTTAAACAATATTTGGGTTAAATAAAACTACCCAGCAGGTTGGGCAAACATTTAACCCAGCCACTGGGTTAAAACAACCCAATCGCTGGGTTTGTCCATTTTCAACCCAACTTGGGTTGTTTTTAACCCAGCATTTTTTAGAGTGTAATTTGGTAGATTTTGTTGGTCATTATGTAAATGATTTGACTGCATCCATGTTCTTTAATTTGCGCATCAGCAGTAGATCATGTGCAAAACTGGCCTTTCCCATCGGCACATTTGTGGAATTGAGCTCTTACGCTAATTTACCCCGTTTAGTAAATCTGGCCCCAGGTTTTTTAAACTACAGTCCACTAGAGGGCGCTGCTAAATAAATATTAACCGCATTTTAATCTAATTTTAGTTGGCATAAATTACATTTTTGGTTGACAATGAAATGCAAAATAAAATCAAATATTCAAACATATTAATTTAAAGATGAATGATTACCATGCTATTTTAGTAAAGGTAAACTGGACTGAAATGAAACGTTGAGTATTTTTATCAAAAGACAATATAAATCAGAACAGTGTGTGAATGAACACTGACTGTCCTGAAAGGGTCAATCTTATGATCACTTTTCTAAGCAGCTGGGTTTATTCTTTGCAATAAACAATAGAAGACAGCGCTGCTCGGCCTGCTTTAATCGAGTTATTGATTGAAATCTTGTGTCGTGAAATGTAATGAATTTAGTTTGAACGGTGTGAATTGACGGAGGTTTTCAGGCGGGCAGGTGACGCCGGGCATCAGAAGAGCCTCAGCTGTTTCTGACACTGAGTTCAGACGAACACACTGAAGTCTGAGCTGTGAAACACACACACACAGAGCTTCACAGGAGCGTTCGCGGTCATTCACGCTGGAGATCTGCCAAAGATCGACTCGTTCACTTCACTGACACCTGCGTCTGTCTGAGGAACTACTCCTCTGCTTCACGCCTACAAATACAGCTTCGACTCGCTCCAGACCCGTAAGACTTTCCTTCATCTTCAGAACACAAACGGAGGATTCAATTGCTTCAGTTTTATGAAGCCACGGGTGTTGCAGATTAATATTTTGGAGTGTCTATTTACACTAAGTGCAAATAGCATCTCTTGTGGCAAACGCTATTTACACTAGCTCCGCCCACCAATGTCTGATTGGGTGTTAAAAAGACACACAGATTGAACCGTCTTCAGTGGCGCAGCAGTAGTGAGGAGGGATCGGAGTTCTGGCTTTTAACGCGATCGACGCAGGTTCGAATCCGCCTTTTGCTGAGCTCGCTTTTGTTTTCAATAAAAATTCAAATAACGTTCTAAAAGTGGAAAAAACTGTGAACGAGCGTTTAATAATATTAAAAGTGTTTATAGGGTAGGGTTAGGGGAAGGTGTAGGGAGGGATTTTATTCTCCCAATAAGGCAGCATCCATTTAATCATTTTAATAAATATAATCATTTACACTTTATGATATTATTGCATCCTGTTAATGTACAAAAATACTGAGATGCAAATAGCATCTGCCAATATAAAGTACAGATAGCATCTAATTACTATTTACTCTTATTGCAAAGAACTGATGCTTTTACATGGTGTAAGTCTATCGCTGTTTTCTAGTGTAAATATCATATCGCTAAGAAAACGCTGCTATTGTCACTTAGTGTAAACAGCCGCTGCCCTAATATTTTGTAAATAAAGTGGTAAATTATGTTAATTTTGCACAAATAAAATTAAACTGAGGTTAAACCACTGGATTCCTTTAATGACGACTTTAGATGATTAATGTTCTTCACACTTTGAAGGAACAGAAATGGTTCATCGCTGTGAGTGTTTATTGATAAGAGCACTGTCACACTCATGCTCACGTTCTTTTCTTCTAGTTATTCATTATTCCTCTGATGCAGTTCAGTGACACGAGCACAGCAGTGTCCGCCGTGGCAGCGAGCCGGACAGGAAGTGATGCGTGTGTCCTTACCGTCCTCCATGACCAGCACTTCCTTCTGGCACATGTCCTGCACGTTGACGGTGCAGTTGACGATGAACTCGGGCGCGGAGCAGTCGTCCTGCCGCACGTCCTCACACTGATAGCACTGGATCTGCAGCGCCGCGCTCACGCCTGCGGGCCGGGTGACATCATCAGTGATGCGTGTTTATTTGTGATCACTGGAGTTGATTACATTTCGTCACAGTGCTGGGTTACATGTGATCGGGATTACGTAATCAGATTCCCAAATGATATACTTGTAGTTAGATTATAGAGCGTTTTAAAACACTGATAATCAGACTACAGCTACATTTTTATTGATTACATGTTATTCTCACAATGGCAGTAAAACGTTCATAATTCACTGATTCTCACTAATATCTTTTAACTGGTTCTTTATATCCGTTCAGAAACTCCTCCAGGTTTGAGGAATTACTCCAGTCATAACCACAAATATAATATCTCATCTTCTCTGTGTTTTATTTTCTATTGTTTCAAGATTTTACACATTTAACATTTAATTATTAGCTTACCCTGCAGTTCCTTCACAAACCGTAATGTAATGTTTCATGCACTTGATTTTCACATCACTACATAGTACCAGATTATCCTAGTCTAAGTGATAAACAAGTTCAGGCTAAAAAAAGTAATCTAAAAGTAATCAGATTATATTACCTCAAATGTAATGGATTATGGGTTACACTTTATTTTAATGTGTCCTATTACTGTGTAATTATACATATAAGTACTGAGTAATAACATGTTCTTAGGGTTAGGGTAGGATGAGGGTTTGGTTTAGGGTTAGTTGCATGTAATTATGCCTAATTTATGGTTATTGCTACAGTAAATACATGTAACGTGTAACAACAAGGACACATTAAAATAAAGTGGATTATGATCCTAACTAGAGTTTCCATCATGTACTCAGTAATGGATCTACGCAGCAAACGTACTTCAGTTGCTCTAACACGCCATTTTCACACAAATATGTGCTGCAATATATATGAGAAATATCATATGAGAAATTAAAATAATTCTGAAAGAGAATGAAAACAAAAATCTCATTCTGATTTCTCTAATCGGGAATATGATATTATTGAAAAGCTTTACAGAATGTTTTCAATTGTTAATATTAGTAAACATGAAGTAAGAATTAATACTTCTACAATACTAATACTTCTATTAACATTTATTAACATTTTTAAAGTCAAAATGTGTATTTTTGTAACATTAGTTAACTGTGAACTAACATGAACACTGAACATTTGTATTTTTATTGATCAGTAAATGTTGTAAAATATTAGTTTTCCTAGTTTTATCTGTAAATGTTCTGCTCATTGATAGTTCATGTTAGTTAATGCATTAATTATGTTCACTAACGAGTCAGCTATATTTACACATCATGCAGTGATTTATTGATGATTCATATAATAATCTGTCGCAAATGATGATGATCTTTAGCGTCTAATCGAAAAATGTGTTTAATTGTCAAGAAAATAATAATTGTTTTCTCTACAATATTTCTTATTTATCTGAATTTGCTTTGAATATTGAATCAATAGTTGTTTACAGAGTAAAGGTCTGATTATTTTTTTTTTAGCATGTTTATTAACTGAATCCCACATTATACAGATTTACAGAATCTAGAAAATTTACAGAAACGAAGAACAGTTTAAAAAACAGGAACTGTCTTAATTGTCATTCATAAATCTCTTAATTTCCATCTGTCACACATTCAGCAAATTCCCAAAATATCTTTATAAAAACAGCAACAATTAAACAACAAAAACACATCACCCTTTTGTGGAATGAAGGCATAAATGAACATCACTAATGGGCGTCACAGGGTTCAGTAGCAGAAAAACGCAAGCGTCACTAAAACAAGTCAGTCATTACTGTAATTAAAATCAGCCTTTATCAGTCGTTTCAGCATTTGAAATTGGCGATTAAAGATCATTAAAATCACAGGCCATTAATTATAAATCTTCTTCATAAAACTCAGAGCTGCTGATTTCGGCATTAAGTGTCTCAGACCGACTGTCGGTCGTTTAATCATCAGCGCGCGCGCGTGTGTACGCGTGTAGTGGCGTCTATTAATGTGTGTGTCAGTGTGTGTGTGTGTGTGTGTGTGTGTGAATACACTCACCCGCCGTCAGTATGATCACCAGTAAACTCACACACCGCCGCATCACGGAGCCGCTCACCGCCGCTTCGACGCGTCCATCACCGACACACAGCGCGCGAGCGAGCGTCAGACTGACCGCGCGAACCCGACTCCTGCTGCCTTAACTCGGAGCACGTGACGCTCGCGCGACTGAATTTACCGGGCGTGACTCGCGTCTGAATGAAGAGAGAGAGGAGAGAGAGACTCATGACACTCACCTGCTGCTCGAGGACAGACACTAAACTGTTAATTAACCTGCCCGTAATTACACAAAACAAGACATGAAAAATACTTCAAACTAGCTCAAACTCCACTGGATTCGGTGCACGACTGGCCTGTTTGCTTTCACTTCACATGGTCACACAGTTATAACATACACAGGATGATGAAGATGATGATGATGATGATGCCAATGTGTTATTAAGGGAAACAAATAGAAACATTTTCTAATTTAGTTGTCATAGAGTAAAATAACAGTGTCATAATGTTTAAAATATCATTAATGTGAAATACTAAATCAACTATTCTATTTAAAGTTGTGCTTTGACAAATTAGCTGAATAACTGATTAACCAATGACAGACCGAGCAGAATCCACCGCTTGTATCTTGTGTATTAGACAGAGAGTCGGTCCAGTAAGCTTGTCATCCGAGAAGAGAAGAGATGTCGCTGGGGGGATTTAAGATTCAAGATTACGAGGCACATGAATTTAAAACAACAATGATGCGCACCGGTAAATCATTTAGAGTAAGTTCTGCAATGTTCCATAAAAAAGATTTGTCCATTTTGATTTCACAGTGGCTCTAAGCATTTCCAGGTGTTTTTATTCTGTGCATTTACGGTTATTATTTCTTGACGTTGGTGTTGCTAACCATAATTTCACGAGTTCACACTTACATATAATCAGACAGGGCAAAGGTTATGTTTATTTGGTGTGCTGTCCGAGGGGAGGCTCCGAATCCAGACTACTCCCAGAGAGCAAACGAGTGAAGGACCCCCCAAAATCGAGTGCCGTAATTTGGCAGGTTGGAGAGTTCTCGCAGCGTCCGACGGGAGTTCAGTGCTCACGGCATCGGACAGGTAAGCCTTGCCCCCGGGTCAAACAAGGATTGAATTTTTTTAAAGAAAAAGTTTTGTAGTTTTGTAAGTGTGGGCTGGTCAGCCAATGAGGGTTTGAAGGGCTCTTTTATGTGGAACCGGCTGGTCTGATGTCGCTTTTGAAGCGTCTGAAGACCATCGTCCGAGCGCTTGGATCTGCTGCTGGGAAAGGCCTTTTTGAGCTGCTGTGGTTGCGAAAAGAGTGACTGGAAACATTTTCTGCGGGGACAGATTGTAGGAGAACATATTTAAAGTGTTTTTGGAACTACAAATGTTAAACAGGTTTGTTGGACTCATCTATGAATAGAGGAGCGAGAGGGGATTTAGCCTGAGAGCTTCTGAACTGTAGGTAGGCGAAAAGAGAGTGATGTGGCTGGATTGGTGACGGAAGGTTGAAAATATTAATGAAATGGCCTCTTTTAGATTGGTTCTGAGCATCTAAGAAAACCAAAAAAAGCTCAAATAAACATGGAATGGAGTGTGCGGGCGGGCGGTATTAATGGGGTGGAAGCCTGTGCGGAGGGTAAAGATACACTTGTGTCTAACATTATGGGTTATCTGGTGTCGGGGCGGGTGGGTTGCGATCGTTGAATTCCTTTGATCAGGAGGGACGTTTGTGAATTATTTATCCTGGGGGAGGGATCAGTTTGTGGAAAAGTTAGATGCCGCTCAGGTAACCTTTGATGGACCCGACTTGGAGGCCCTTTACCCTGTTAAGGTAGGAGATAAAGGAGGTGATTGAGAGGAGGGAAAATTCAGGACAGGTGGAATGCTGTGACTTAGGATTGGAGGGTTTTGGGAGAAACGGTTTGGAGGATGGCGTCGAGCGATGTGTCGAGGAGGGGTTTTAACAGGTGGGTTATGGGAATATTAGTTCTGAATAATGAGGCACTGGAGTTGGGAACTGATCCTCCTCCGGAGCAACATAAAATCTTATTGTAGTAAAGTTCGTAGATACGGGAAGAAGGAGGCGGGAACTGGTGAACGTTTAACTAACTGGAGTAATCACAAAATAAACAAACAACAAAACGAAAGTAATGCTAGCAGTCCCTCAAGGACGACTGCCGGCCACACAAACATAATAAAACATAACATAAAGTCCAGGCCTGGTCATCTCTCGTCCTTCACTGTCGTTGCTCCCCTTTTAGGCTTCCGGAGCTCCTCTGTGAGAGATTCGAGACCGGTGCAACTCGCGTCACAGGCCTCGCGCCGTTCCCTCTCGGCTCTCGCCCGCCCTGCTCGTCACATACCCCCATCGCCCCTCGCAGGCCGGGGGTACCCACGAGACTGCGCTCTACTCCCCCCGGGGCCAGTCTCGGCGGCCGCAGCACCTGGGGGTAAGGACAGACGAGACGAGAGAAAAGGAGACGGGAGCACAGGGAGTGACAGACGAGAGAGGGAAGAGAGGAAAAAAATAATTCTTGGTCCGGTTCCCGGACACACTGCCGCTCGGTCCTCAGCCAACTGAGAGGCTCTTCCTTGCGGTGCCATGTGATGGTACTGGACGCTCGGTGGACGGCTCGATCCTCCTCCGCCCCCTGGCGGCCGGCGATGGCTCCTTCGGCTGAGGGCAGCCGGCAGCTCCTCCCCTGTTCCCAGCTCCTCCCCTTCATGGCAGACGGCAGCAGGCTCCGGCCAACGACGAATGGCGGCGACTCCTCCGCTCCCTCTCGGATGGCAGCCACCCCACCTCGACCCAGGAGCACGGCATCCGGGTCTCCATCCCACATGTTGATCAGTCGCTCCAGCACCACCGCCTCGGGCAGCCACTCGCGGTCTTCACACTCCCGCGCTGCCCAACCTCCTCAGCCTCCTGATCCCCCTCAGAAGAGAGGGCTTTCCGACAGCATGTCCCTCCTTCCTCCCGGGCTTCGGCACCAATGTAGTAAAGTTTGTGGATACGGGAAGAAGGAGGCGGGAACCGGTGAATGTTAAACGCAACTTTAATATAATTATCAAATAAACAAACAGCAAAACGAAAGTAAAATACCGGCAGTTCCTCACGGACAGCTGCCGGACACACAAACATAACAAAACATAAAGTGAAATCCAGGCCTGGTCCTCTCTCGTCCTTCACTGTCGTCGCTCCCCTTTTATGCTTCCGGAGCTCCTCCGTGAGAGATTCGAGACCGGAGCAACGCGTCATTCCCTCACGGCTCTCGCCCGCCCTGCTCGTCCCACTTATCCATGAATGTTATCCGTAACCTGAGTTTGTTGTAGCATGCCCAAGTTCTGGAAATTTGATCCTCTAGTGAGAGGAGAAAGAGGCATCAGAAAGCTAATTAAAAAATCTTCAAACAGTTGAGTAAGGTGAGGAATTGGGGCTGCATTTGCATCTGAAAATTAAGTGTATGGCAAAGTCGAATTTCCCTCACCAGCGTACCCAAATAAGTGCCATGAATCCAGTTGGATAGGCATCACCTTAAAAGCAGAAGTGGCGACTTTAAAAACCGTGTTTGAGGCCGGACAGCAAATTAGTGAAATCAATATTCGGGGTAGTGAGATAATTTGATAAACAGGCGAGAAATATTCACAGGAGTCGATAAGTAATTCTTTGTTTTTTTATCACAGGGCAGACATGACAGGCATGAGCACCGCTGCAGAAATTACAGATCTATGAAGGTGCATCTCCCGATATAAAAGTTGTTGTAGGGCTGTCTGCTGACTGAAAAAGAGGAAGCTCTTCCTCTAAAATCGGGATCGTAAGGATTTGCGTTGGTGGTTGTGGGTCTTGGCACATAGCTGATGATTTAACTTGGGTTGTGTCCGGACAGGGGGGAATGGAGGGGATAATTTGTGAGCAAGACATTTGATGACATGCAATGTGCCACTGATCTGTAGATCACCCAGGAGATGTTTCAGCAGCCTAAAAACTGCTGTGGAGATCAGGGTGGAGTGTGCCCCACAAGGGTCATTGGTTCCACTGGTCAATGTCTGCACCTGCCAGGATCTGTGTTGTGAGCCACTGGGGGTGGCTGCGAGGCTACAGTGTTTGATGGTGTTGCAGTGAAGATTTAAACTGGAGAAGAGAGTTGGGCGGAAGAGGAGCCACGGCCGCAATTGTTAGCGGAGGCAGCCTCATGCTTTCTATCAGCCCCTAGGGCTTGAGGAGGAATGTAGAGAGAGTAATATAAATAAGCCGTGTGAGTCAATGTCGCTAGAAGGGGCAGCCTTGAGATATCTTCTGCTGCTGGGACTGTAGGCCATGAGAAGGTGGATGGGTTAGAAATGGCTGAGGGAAAGTACTGAGACACCTGGGCCTAGCATCTGCCGCAGGAACTGGAGGGAAAAGTGAAGGTTGGGAAGCCGGCAGGCGCAGTGTTGAACGGCACAACGACTGGAGGAGCTGCTGTAACGGGCTGGGTGGAAAGGGAGGGCGAGTGAGGCTTCGCATCGGAGGAGTCTGGGGCACGGCCCGGGCTTGCAAAAGGCCCGCTGCTGCCAGGTGGATTTTTCGCCGGTGGGGATGAGGGTAGTCCTCGGCGGCGCCCACGCGATGAAGCCTCTGGTTCGGTGGCTGTGTGAGGTTCTGGGACATTATAGCAAACAGGCAGACCAAATGCTGGAAAACTGTCATGAAAAAGAGGTAAGTGTGCTGTATGTATACCTCTTATCGCGCTAATAGATTTGAATAACTGAACGTGCTCCTCCTGTGCCCGTGTTGTGTTTGTAAGTGTGTGTGTGTGTGTGAGTGAGTGAGTGAGTGAGTGAGTGAGTGAGTGAGTGAGTGAGTGAGAGAGAGAGAGAGAGAGAGAGAGAGAGTAAAAGAGTGTGTGTGATTAAAGTGTGTTTAATAACCTTTCACACACACTCAGGAGAGGGACGTAAACTCCCACCTCTGCTGTCACAATCCTCACGGCACATACACACCCTCATTCATCAATCTGACACACACACACACTCACACACACACACTTCAAGAGCTACTGTTTGATTAGTGCGATTTATGCTTTACTGTACTTTAAGAGTTCATGAATAATGAAACCCGGTCAATAAACACTGATGTTCAGTTATAAACATCAGCGTCCTGAACACCGTCCATCTCCGTGTTCTTATACTGTCCGTTGTTTGTGTTTTATCATGAGACTCTGCAGAATCAAAACAAGATTTTCACAGTTACTGGCCATTTTTGAAACCATTCAGCGTTTTAAACACTTTACACCCATCCTTAACTCACCCAATAACCTAGTCCTCCTCAGTGGGTTACAGCTAATCAGGTAAAGCGGTTGATTAGGGAACATGGTTCTACAGAGACTTGATTAGTTTCCTTTGGATCAGAACAAAAGTTCTTTCAAATGTTCCCTGTATGTCAGTATAAGTCTTGTGGAGCAGTGTGACATTTGTCGCCAAAACCTCAGTCTGGTTTTCAGCTGGTCCATAAAATGATCCCATCAAGTTCAAGTTCATTTATAAAGCACCTCGAAATGCTTATACATCTCAAACAACATCATAGGCTATAGAGAAAAAAAATGTCTTCAATCTAGATTTAAATATGGCCAGTGTGGAGGAAGACCTAACAAAAACAGAAGTGCATTTCACAACCTGGGGGCTGCAACTAAAAATGCCCGATCACCCTTGGTTTTCAAGCAGGAATGAGGAACAGAGAGGAGTAACAGATGTGAAGAATGAAGAGGCCTATATACAGAATGTGATCAGCAATGTACTGTGAGGGTTGAACCATGCAGAAGAACATGCAGAAGAACCTAAGATTCAACTCTATAGCTAACTGGTAGCCAATGAAAGGAAGAACAGGAGTGATATGCCAGTTAGAAGTCTAGCTGCTGCATTTTGGACTAATTGCAGGCGTGAAGGAGTAGATTGAGACAAACCCTCATATAAGGCATTGCAGTAATCCAACCGGGATGTGATAAGTGCATGAATTACTTTTTCTAAGAGAGGAACTGTTTTAATTTGGCAATGAACCTGATATGAAAAAAGCATTTATCTGATTTTCAAATAATAAGTCAGAATCGATTTTTAACTTTACTATCCAAGGTTAAAGACAGAGGACTTAACTGGTTTTCAAGCTCAGCGATATACCAAAGGCAGAGGCCTCCGTTTTATCCTCATTAGGCTTGAGGAAATGTTCAGACCTTCATAATTTAACTTCCTCAAAACCAGAAGGTAAAGTTGTGTATCGTCAGCACAACAATGAAAAGCTACACTGTACTTCTGAAAGACAGAGCCTAGAAGAAACATATGGAGAGAGAAAAGCAGAGGACCCAAAATAGAGCCTTGTGGGACACCTCATGCAATCAGTGTTGAAGATGAGGAGTGGAAAAGTTCTGTCATCAGGAGATGAGGAAAATCAACTTAAAGACCAACCTGGATAGCAACCACACTTTCAAGATGATTTAACAGAATGGAGTGATCTGTCGTGACCTATCGTCCCATGATCAAACCCCTACATGTTCTTTCAGCTCAAATAGAACAGCGGTTCGATTAGCAGAGCATCTTCATCCAACAGAGAGAATTGCTCTATTTTAGCAATTGCTAAAATAGAGCAATTGCTAAAATAAATTGCTTTCATTTTTAGAATTGCTCTATACAGGCTTTCCTGTAGCTCAGTGGTTAGAGCATGGCACTANCAAGATGATTTAACAGAATGGAGTGATCTGTCGTGACCTATCGTCCCATGATCAAACCCCTACATGTTCTTTCAGCTCAAATAGAACAGCGGTTCGATTAGCAGAGCATCTTCATCCAACAGAGAGAATTGCTCTATTTTAGCAATTGCTAAATATGCAATGTAAGTATATGAGTATAATGCAATGTAAGTCGCTTTGGATAAAAGCGTCTGCCAAATGCATAAATGTAAATGTATTTTCTAGATGAAGCGTGGTTTGCGTCATTCAAAGACGTGATCGTGTCTGAAGATCGCTGATTCTCTGAGCTGAGGTGAACCACTAGTCCATATGACACTGAGAAACACACACACATTGAGCTTCGGTGGATCGATTACTGACTAGAACCACAATCACTACTTCACGTACATACACAGGAGAATATGAACCGTTCCGACGTCGCAGCCCTGTAACTCTTGGAGAAGGCCGTCGATCGACATCGAATGACACTGGATATTCAGTGGAAACACCAGACAAACTCTTACATGCTGCTGGAGGAGGTTATACTGAACTATTGGCTGTTTATTCAGTGATAGAGAGAATTATACATGTGTCGTATTGGCTGATAGGGATCACTCAAGCCATCGTTCACCCAAAAATCATCATTCTGTTATCATTTACTCAAACCTGCATGGCTTTCCTTCTTTTGTGAAACACAAATGTGAATATTTGCAGGCAGATTTCCCTGTTCTTTTAACAACTATCTGAACCAAATGTCAAACCTTAAAAAAAACAACACAAAGCAACCATAAAAACATCATAAAAGACTTGTGCACTTCACATCTTCTTGGACTGACTGAAATGTGTTTATTAGCTGATAATATCTTCCTCCAGTTTTAATCACTGATTCAGAGAGTTGAAGACTGGATCTGTCGTTGATTCATGAACAAATCATTTTTGTGAACAGAACCAATTCATTGTAAAGATCCGACTCAAAAGAGGGATTAATTTACTGTCAGACTCACATCTCTAACGAGAGCAGAGCCGAAATTACAGATGATCACTGAACGATTAATTAAACGGGTCTGTTTCTCAAACTAAACTATCAAATGACTTCAGACATTGAGCACTTTTATAATATTTTTAGGATAATACTTCTCTGGTGAGCACAATTAAATGATGTAATTGTTTGCAGCAATTAAAAATAAATGAGCAATAATTGTCCTTTATGTTCCACTGAAGAAAGAAAGTCGTAGAGATTTGATTCGACATGAATCAGAATCAGAAAGCACTTTATTCATCCAACTCAAGGAACTATAAGGTTTCCTTACATACATATCTAACACAAGAGAATAGAGAGAAAGAATGAAATATGTGGAATTAAAGAGAAAACCTATACATGTAGAAAAATTAAATAAGTAGGAAAATAAGAAAAACACATTTAGATGGAGGTAGAAGGCTTATGTACAAATGTACATATTAAGTACTGTGTAAATATAAATACATATATAGATTATTTTACTCTTTTAGCACCACCTTTTCATCCCACAATTTGTTGAGGTAATTTACACTTCACAGTACATAAAAATAAAGCATTTAGCAACAAAAAACATGACACAGCGGCGGCCGGCTAAACCTCAAGTGTGTGTGTGAGTGTGTGTAGAATTCCTCCACTGTCCTGCTGTGTGTGTGTGTGTGTGTGTGTGTGTCTTGGTGATTTCATGCTGCTTGCATTTAATCAGTAAGTCGTCCACTGTTAAATACTGGGAAGAAAATATCACATGACACGGCAGGGCAAACCGATCGAAAGCAATTAGACAGTGGAGCAATCTGAATTATAGCGGTGTAGAGATACTGGACCCTCAGGCCAACACACACACACACACACACACGGCCATAATCACAAGACAATTAAGTTTAAAACGAGAGTGTATCAGGTAATTATTTTATGAAAGAAGAAGACGAGCACAATCAGGAGAGAGGAAGGACAGACGGGACTAAAGCAGACCGTCCTTCATATTCATAATCTCTACTGTCACAGTCCAGAGTTCCTCTGTGGAACGTTTCAAAGTCCAATGAAGATGAAAACGCTCAGGCTTCAAAATTAAAGTGGATATTTATTCAATAAAACAAAAATCCACAGGCAGACAGCAACCAAACAGCATGCGCTCTAAAAAACACTGGGTAAAAACAACCCAAGTTGGGTTAAAAATGGAAAAACCCAGCGACTGGGTTAAATGTTTGATCAACTATTGTTTAAAATTGACTGTATTGTTTGCTTAAAATGAACCCAAAGTATGTTGGAAATTAATATGTTTAATAAATGAACGTTTGTTAATAAGTTTAATAAATAATAAATAAACAATAAACATTTATTAAATTGCTTATTAATAAATGTTCACCTTTTGATTATTATTGTTGCCTCCAGTAATTATGTGTCGGATTTTTAATTTCCAACATATTTTGGGTTGTTTTTAACTCAGCATTAGAGTGTGTATTGCACAACACTACCAGACAGAGAATGAAAACACTTGAATACACTCAAAGACTGATAACTGCTCTTTGGTACAAACCCGATTCCAAAAAAGTCGGGACACTGTACAAATTGTGAATAAAAACAGAATGCAATGATGTGGAAGTTTCAAATTTCAATATTTTATTCAGAATACAACATAGATGACATATCAAATGTTTAAACTGAGAATTTATAATTTTAAGGGAAAAATAAGTTGATTATAAATTTCATGGCATCAACACATCTTAAAAAAGTTGGGACAAGGCCATGTTTACCACTGTGTGGCATCCCCTCTTCTTTTTATAACAGTCTGCAAACGTCTGGGGACTGAGGAGACAAGTTGCTCAAGTTTAAGAATAGGAATGTTGTCCCATTCTTGTCTAATAGAGGCTTCTAGTTGCTCAACTGTCTTAGGTCTTCTTTGTTGCATCTTCCTCTTTATAACGCGCCAAATGTTTTCAATGGGTGAAAGATCTGGACTGCAGGCTGGCCATTTCAGTACCCGGATCTTTCTTCTACGCAGCCATGATGTTGTAATTGATGCAGTATGTGGTCTGGCATTGTCATGTTGGAAAATGCAAGGTCTTCCCTGAAAGAGACGACGTCTGGATGGGAGCATATGTTGTTCTAGAACTTGGATATACCTTTCAGCATTGATGGTGCCTTTCCAGATGTGTAAGCTGCCCATGCCACACGCACTCATGCAACCCCATACCATCAGAGATGCAGGCTTCTGAACTGAGCGCTGATAACAACTTGGGTTGTCCTTGTCCTCTTTAGTCCGGATGACATGGCGTCCCAGTTTTCCAAAAAGAACTTCAAATTTTGATTCGTCTGACCACAGAACAGTTTTCCACTTTGCCACAGTCCATTTTAAATGAGCCTTGGCCCAGAGAAAACGCCTGCGCTTCTGGATCATGTTTAGATATGGCTTCTTTTTTGACCTATAGAGTTTTAGCCGGCAACGGCGAATGGCACGGTGGATTGTGTTCACCGACAATGTTTTCTGGAAGTATTCCTGAGCCCATGTTGTGATTTCCATTACAGTAGCATTCCTGTATGTGATGCAGTGCCGTCTAAGGGCCCGAAGATCACGCGCATCCAGTATGGTTTTCTGGCCTTGACCCTTACGCACAGAGATTGTTCCAGATTCTCTGAATCTTTGGATGATATTATGCACTGTAGATGATGATAACTTCAAACTCTTTGCAATTTTTCTCTGAGAAACTCCTTTCTGATATTGCTCCACTATTTTTCGCCGCAGCATTGGGGGAATTGGTGATCCTCTGCCCATCTTGACTTCTGAGAGACACTGCCACTCTGAGAGGCTCTTTTTATACCCAATCATGTTGCCAATTGACCTAATAAGTTGCAAATTGGTCCTCCAGCTGTTCCTTATATGCACATTTAACTTTCCGGCCTCTTACTGCTACCTGTCCCAACTTTTTTGAAATGCGTAGCTCTCATGAAATCCAAAATGAGCCAATATTTGGCATTACATTTCAAAATGTCTCACTTTCAACATTTGATATCTATATTCTATTGTGAATAAAATATAAGTTTATGAGATTTGTAAATTATTGCATTCCTTTTTTATTCACAATTTGTACAGTGTCCCAACTTTTGTAAATGAATGTCCATGAAAACTGATTAGTGGCGGGAAGGAACACCGGAAACCGATTACTGACCAGACAGAGAGAAAACAAAACTAAACAGAACTCGAGGCTCCACGAGACACCGCTTTACTGGTGTGTTTGTGGGGAAATGAACAGATTTATGCATTCAGCAGACGCTTTTACTCAAAGCGATTTACAAGAGAGGGACAGAAGCAATTCGTCAAGGAGCTGATAATGTTCATAATATACAACACCAGGTTTATTTGACAAAGCAATCCAAACTAAACAAAAGCTGACATCAATATTTTCAACACGCAGTTTTTCACTTAGAAACTAACAAACACTTTCTTGGTGTGAAGAACATTTTAATCATCTTAAGAAGCGTTTGTGCAGAGGAAAGACTCTAAAGCTTCTTCAAAACCTTTAACAGCCATGGAACTTTAGAATGAAGCTTCTGAAGGTGTGTTTTGTGTGTGAAACTGCTCTGAATGCTGAAAAGGGTTCGAGCGATGGCAGCTGCCGGTCAGTGAATCTCTGGACAGCTGCTTCTGCGGTTCATCAGTGTCCGTGCCGCGGTTCACACGTCAAATGATTAGTTTAAAGGTGTAATTCTGCAGACGGAGGCTCGCGTCTCTCGTGCGGCGGACGGTGATGCTGTGTGATATAGATATAGTCTGTCTGTTTCTGGCAGCAGTGTTTTATTAAAGAGGCTTTTGTTCACTGGAGAGCTCCTGATAACTCCAGCTCTTCTCCATATCTCCATATCAGCCAGATCCTGTTTCTCACATACAGCAGCTTCAGCCTGTCCTCCCTCTCTCCCTCTCTCCCTCTCTCCCTCTCTCCCTCTCTCTTCATCTCTCCCTCTCTCTTCATCTCTCCTTGACAAGAAAAACCTTCACAAGGGCATACAAGATGAATAGCCTTTCTGCAGAGAGGAAAAAGCCTTTATTATTAGCCGACGGTTCTTTAAACACACACACGGATCTGAGCCTGCAGCAGCGGATCAGATCACAAACAGCCAAAACACAATTACAACTTCAAGAAGATTCTGCCTGTAATGACGGCAGACGAGCGGAGAGCGGACGCTTCACTGGCTCTGTCTGGACACGCGGCTGATCTGGTTTAGACCGGACTGGAGTGTGTGATTGAGACGGGATGTGTTTTGTTCCCGTGGGCTGAAGAAGAGTTTGAGTAATGCAGCGCTGCGTGATGGAGAGTGTAAACACACACACACACACAGAGAGAGAGAGAGATCAGACTGATGAATTACATTACTGAGTGTGTGTGTGTGTGTGTGTGTGTGTGTGATACGCATCAGTCTGCAGAGCTTCTCCATCAATCTGCACTCAGATGCATAATGAGCTGTTTGTTTCCACAGAGATGCCTGACGGCGCAGTGTGTGTGTGTGTGTGTGTGTGTGTGTTGAGCTGCTGTCTGCATCCCTTCAGCTGCTCCAGGTTTTGTTATTGTTGTGTGTGTGTGTGTGTGTGTGTGTTCTAATGCTCTGATGACGCTCATGTGAGTCTCACACACTCATGCAACACATCTCATCTGTCATTTACAGGCGTCACCATGGGAACGTACTGCTAGTGGAGACACACGTCACCATGGCAACCGCTGAAGCAATCGACAGATTATTTTTAATCGACACCGAAGCACGACAGTCTCACACACACACACACACACACACACACACACAGGCCTGCAGGACGCTCCAGGTGTGTTCTCTTCCACTGGTTTCACACACACTGTATTGTATACAGTGTTTAAACACACACACACACACAGTTTTCGACCTCTTTCATCACTGTCCTCTTCCTGCTTATCACACTCACTTATTTGCTCCTTCTGAGTGTGTGTGTGTGTGTGTGTGTGTTTCTCTCTATCTCTGTTTTAAAGGCTTTGCGGCGGTAATGAACAGACGTGCTGCTGCTTTGATAAGTCAGTGAATGTGTGAGAGAATCAGAATGAAGATATGAAGCAAATGAAGAACACTCTCACACTCACACACACACACACAAACACACACACACACACACAAACATACACACACACAAACACACACACACACACACACACACACACACACACACACACACACACACACACACACACACACACA
>RJVU01058757.1:123041-137081 GCA_003731715.1 Anabarilius grahami | reverse complement strand
GAGAGAGAGTGTGTGAGTGTGTGTGTGTGTGTGAGAGAGAGAGAGAGAGAGAGAGAGTGTGAGTGTGTGTGCGTGTGTGAGAGAGAGAGTGTGTGTGTGTGTGAGAGAGAGAGAGTGTGTGTGTGTGTGAGAGAGAGAGAGTGTGTGTGTGTGTGAGAGAGAGAGAGAGAGTGTGTGAGTGTGTGTGTGTGTGTGAGAGAGAGAGAGAGAGAGAGTGTGAGTGTGTGTGCGTGTGTGTGTGTGTGTGTACCTGTTTAGCGGTGTAGAGTTTGGCGACGGGCGTCAGCAGTCTCAGCAGGAGTGTTTCTCTCTCACTGGCGCTCTGGTTCTCCTCGCGGCCCAACAGACGACACACTTCCATCACCAGCAGAAACGCAGCGCGAGTCTCCACCTGAACACACACACTTCACGAGTGGCAGCACAGGAAACAGTGTGTGTGTGTGTGAGCGTGTGAGAGAGTGTGTGTGTTTACCTCCATTCTGCTGAGTGTTTGAACGTGCAGCGCATGATCTTTCAGCAGCTTCCCGAACGCAGAGCGCTTACATGCATATTCCCTGCTCAGATGAACGATCCTGACACACACACACACACACACACACTTACTGACATTGTCTCTGCTGTGTGTATGACGATGAGTGTGTCGTATAATCACCTCCTCATGGCGGCCACCGCACACACGGTATTGTAGATGCGAGTGATGGTCAGCATGTTGGCGATGGAGGCCACGCCGCGCCCCTCCTCCGACAGCTGCAGACGGACAGAAACCACAGTGACTCTGATATTCAGCGGATGGATGGACGCGTGTGAGTGTGTGAGTTTTACCAGCCGCGCGTTCATGCCGTCCAGCAGCAGCTCCGCCGTCGGCATCTGCCGCGTACCCAGCTTATCCTTCAGCCTCTGAACCTCAATCCCGTTAGACGAGCCGTCAGAGTCCCAGACGTCCGCCAGGAACAGAGACAGACCCCTGCTGCCCTACAGACGGACAGAGAGAGAGAGAGAGAGACAGATGGACGGACGGACAGACAGAAAGAGAGAGAGAGAGAGACAGTAGGCTGCTGGATAATGCTGCAGTAATCATACGATGAGAGGCTGGCGCTCACAGACACTGCGGCTCAGTGCTCTCACGTTCAGTGCTTTGTTTTATTGTTTGTTTACGTGTTGTTTCTCGTCCCCACTATGGCACGATCTCCTAAAGATAGGAGTTTTGAGCAAGAGGAGTATTACAGCAGAGTTTCACCGCTCACACGACACACCGGTGGATATAGCGAGGAGTCCCGACTCTCCATGGATTATCATCCCTGTGGGAAGGAGGCGGAGGCGGTGCAGGGAGAGGAAACAATGTAAGACGCCACACAAACCACCAATTTCCCAGCCTTTTCCTCATCAACGCAAGATCCAACTCAAATAAAATGGATGAACTGAGGCTACAGGCTGCAACGAACATTCTGCATTCTACTCGTTACTGAAACCTGGCTACGTTCATCCATTCCGGACTCTGCTATCGAGACAGGACCAGCGACTGTAAGAGCAGGGGAGAGGGACTCTGTGTGTACGTCAATAACAACTGGTGCACTAACATAGCGACTCTAGCCAGTCAATGCTGCCCGGACCCGCCGTATGTGACTGTTGAATTCAGGCCTTTTAACCTTTCGAAGGAGTTTAGCAGCTGCTAAAGGAGAGGAACACTGTCTTCAGGTCTGGCGACAGCACGGCCCGAGCCAATCTGAAGAGAAGCATCAGAAGAGCCAAAGCTGGCTTCAGGAGCAGGATCTGGACAGCAACTACAGCAGGCAGTCCAGCACCTCACCAACTTCAGGTCCGGCCTCGGAGCTTGTGAGGGTGACGCCTCACTGAGAGAGAGCTGAACCTCTTCTTTGCCCGCTTGAAGGTGGAGTCACAAGATACAGCCATGCTGCACCCGACGGCCCACAGCAACTTCAGCTTCAACCTCTCTGTGGAGGAGCATGCGGTGAGGACCATCAACCCCAGGAAGGCTGCGGGCCCTGATGGCGTCTCCGGACACGTGCTGACCAGTTGGCTGGGATCTTTACCAGGTCCCTATCCCAGTCTTCCTGAAATCCTCCTCTATAGTCCCTCAGCCCAAAAAATCATCCATTACCAGCCTCAATGATTACCGGCCAGTATCACTCACCCCCGTGAGGATGAAGTGCTACTAAAATCTGGTACGGAGACACATCTTATCATTCACCTTATCAGTTTGCCAACAGGGATAATAGGTCTACAGAGGTCGCTGTAGCTATGCCCGGCTCTTCTTTGCGGACTACAGCTCGGCGTTCAACACCATCCTCCTCCAGAGACTGGTGTTTAAACTGCTGGACCTGGAACTGCCTAACTCCACATGTCTTTGGATCAAGGACTTCCTGACAGGACACACAGAGGGTCAGAGCAGGCTTCCACATCTCCACAGCCCTCAGCCTCAGCACCGGCTCCCCTAGGCTGTGCTCTTTACACCCTATACATACGACTGCACACCTTTGCACTCCAGCAACACCTTCGTCAAGTTTGCCGATGACACCACAGCAGTGGGGCTCATCTCAGGGGTGATGAATCGGCCTACCGGGACGAGGTGGAGCGGCTGTCAGTGTGGTGCAGAGACAACAACCTGCTCCTGAATACATCAAAGACAAAGAAGCAAGTCATCGATTTCAGGAAGAAAAAAACAGACATTCAACCCATAGTCATTGAGAGGGTCACAGACTTCTGTTTTCTGGGAGTTCATATTGAGAAGGGCATGAGCATCACAGAACTGGTGAAGAAGGCACAGCAGAGACTCTCTGAGGGTCCTCAGGAAGAACAACATCACTCAGAGTCTGCTGGTGTCCTTCTACCGCTCCACCATAGAGAGCATTCTCACGTACTGCCCCTGCGTGTGGTTCCAGCTGCACTGTGGAGTACTAAAACAGCTTCAGAGGGTCGTCAGAGAAAGTCATCGGGTTCCCTCTCCCAACTTTGGAGGACCTACACAGTTCCCGCTGCCTCACAGCATCATAAAGGACACGTCCTATCCAGGACACTCTCTGTTCAATCTGCTTCCATCAGGCAGACGGAACAGATCCATTAGAACAAGGACAAATCCACTCAAAAACAGCTTTATCCAATATCTGCACAAGCTCTAAATGCCGTATAACACAATGTTCAGGTTATGTGTGTAACAAGGGATTTGTGCAATCAATGTTCTGTTTTCACTGTGCAATAAGGTTTTCCCCTGTGCAATTTATGATGTACAATTTATGATGTACAATATACTGTCTTTACATATACATATATATATATACTAGTACAAGAGCATCAGCATTCCATTCTTAAATTTGTATAAGCAATCCATTCATGATAAACAGTTAATATAACATAAATACCTATAAAAGTATAAAGCAGCGATCTGAACTTAACCATTATCTTTTATGGTGCTTTTATAAAGGTTTTTGACGTACAGACGCCACTGACAGCATCTGAGCCAAACACATACATCAGTCACACAGGTGTGTGTGTGTGTGTGTGTCGGTACCGGTGTGGTGTGTCCGTGTTCATCTGTGACGCGGGCCAGCGTGAGCGTCATATCAGCATCTGTGGCCGACGTGAACCATTTAAAGCCATACAGCTTGAACCATTCGCCCTGCTGTCGCCTGGCAACCGTCTCCGTACCACTCGCTATGACAACAACAGCATCACATCAGAGACCGACGAGTGACTGTATCACTGTGTGTGTGTGTGTAATTGACTGTGAATGAGTGTGTGTGTGTGAGAGTGTGTTTGAGAGTGTGTGAGAGTGTGTGTGTGTGTGTGTGTGTGTGTGTGTGTTCTTGTTTATATTACATGGACCAAATGGCCCCACGATGTAATAAAAACCTGAGTTCACCTACATCACCAGCCAGCGGTCCCCACGAGGGAAATGGATTAATAAACATACTAAATGATGTTTTTTTGAAAATGTAAAAATGCAGAATGTTTCCTGTGATGGTTAGGTTTAGGGATAGGGGTAGTGTAGGGGGAGAGAATATACAGTTTGTACAGTATAAAAACCATTACGCCTATGGAGAGTCCCCACTAAGATAGCAAAACAAACCTGTGTGTGTGTGTGAGTGTGTGTGAGTGAGTGTGTGTGTGTGTGTGTGTGTGTGTGTGTGTGTGTGTGTGTGTGAGAGTGAGTGAGTGAGTGTCTTACAGACATCAGATCCTCCTCTCCTCTCGGTCATCCACTGTCCTGACGTCCAGAATCTCTTCTCATCACGCGAGGTCAGACGCTCAAACGCTTCTCTGGCCGGCATACCTAAAGACTACACACACACACACACACACACACATACACATACACACACGTACTATACAATTTATAATATATGACTGGACGATAATAGACTATATGGACAAAAGTATTGGGACTCGCCTTTTTCTCCCTCATGTCGTTCCACACCCGTAAGACCTTCGTTCATCTTCAGAACACAAATTAAGTTTTTTTAATCCTCAATAGACTAAATCAACACTTTCAAGGTCCGGAAAGGTACTAAAGACATCGTTAAAACAGTCATGTGACTGCAGTGGTTCAACCTTAATGTTATGAAGAGACGAGAATGTGCGCAAAAACAAAACAAAAATAACCACTTTATTCATCAATCTCTTCTCTTCTGTGTCATTATCTTACGTTGTTTACGTCCAGCACGTCCAGTGCTTCCAGGTTCAGAACGCCGACTCATTATTGGCCGGCTCCTGCGTCACATGATCAGTTTAGGCCAATACTGAGCCAGCATTCGGACGTAAACACGGAAGGATGCGTCACCTGAGGAAGATAATGACACAGAAGAGAAGAGATTGTTGATTAAATTAGTTATTTTTGTTTTGTTTTTGCACACAGAAAGTATTCTCGTCTCTTCATGACATTAAGGTTGATCCACTGCAGTCACATGACTGTTTTAACAATGTCTTTAGTTCCTTTCTGGACCTTGAAAGTGTTGATTATATTGCTGTCTATGGACGAGTCTCGGATTTCATCAAAAGTATCTTAATTTGTGTTCTGAAGATGAACGAAGGGTTAGACATGAGGGAGAGTAATTAATGACAGAAATTGAGGGTGCTTCTCAATATCCCTCCTCGTCTCCTCGCTCCTCCGTCCTCCATCCTATGACCCGGAAACCGATCGAGCTCAGCCATCTTGAAGGACATCTCAATTCTCTGATTGCACCGCGAGGAGGCGAGGAACGAGGAGTGAGGAGTGAGGAGGATACACCGGTGCTTCCTTTGCGGAAGTCTTTCTCGTCGAGAAACGTGACGCACACATAAATTCTCCTCCCCTTCATATCTGTCACAATCATTTAAATGTATGCTTTACTTTACAGATTAAATAAACTTTACATCTCACATATTTCAACGGGGCATCTTGCTTGATTCATATTTATTATATATTTTTTTAATAACCAGATCCCTCGAGGAAGCGAGGAAAGGAAGCGAGGAAAGGAGGAAAGGAAGCGAGGAAAGGAAGCGAGGAAAGGAAGCGAGGAAAGGAAGCGAGGAAAGGAAGCGAGGAAAGGAAACGAGGAAAGGAAGCGAGGAAAGGAAGCGAGGAAAGGAAGCGAGGAAAGGAAGCGAGGAAAGGAAGCGAGGAAAGGAAGCGAGGAAAGGAAGCGAGGAAAGGAAGCGAGGAAAGGAAGCGAGGAAAGGAAGCGAGGAAAGGAAGCGAGGAAAGGAAGCGAGGAAAGGAAGCGAGGAAAGGAAGCGAGGAAAGGAAGCGAGGAAAGGAAGCGAGGAAAGGAAGCGAGGAAAGGAAGCGAGGAAAGGAAGCGAGGAAAGGAAGCGAGGAAAGGAAGCGAGGAAAGGAAGCGAGGAAAGGAAGCGAGGAAAGGAAGCGAGGAAAGGAAGCGAGGAAAGGAAGCGAGGAAAGGAAGCGAGGAAAGGAAGCGAGGAAAGGAAGCGAGGAAAGGAAGCGAGGAAAGGAAGCGAGGAAAGGAAGCGAGGAAAGGAAGCGAGGAAAGGAAGCGAGGAAAGGAAGCGAGGAAAGGAAGCGAGGAAAGGAAGCGAGGAAAGGAAGCGAGGAAAGGAAGCGAGGAAAGGAAGCGAGGAAAGGAAGCGAGGAAAGGAAGCGAGGAAAGGAAGCGAGGAAAGGAAGCGAGGAAAGGAAGCGAGGAAAGGAAGCGAGGAAAGGAAGCGAGGAAAGGAAGCGAGGAAAGGAAGCGAGGAAAGGAAGCGAGGAAAGGAAGCGAGGAAAGGAAGCGAGGAAAGGAAGCGAGGAAAGGAAGCGAGGAAAGGAAGCGAGGAAAGGAAGCGAGGAAAGGAAGCGAGGAAAGGAAGCGAGGAAAGGAAGCGAGGAAAGGAAGCGAGGAAAGGAAGCGAGGAAAGGAAGCGAGGAAAGGAAGCGAGGAAAGGAAGCGAGGAAAGGAAGCGAGGAAAGGAAGCGAGGAAAGGAAGCGAGGAAAGGAAGCGAGGAAAGGAAGCGAGGAAAGGAAGCGAGGAAAGGAAGCGAGGAAAGGAAGCGAGGAAAGGAAGCGAGGAAAGGAAGCGAGGAAAGGAAGCGAGGAAAGGAAGCGAGGAAAGGAAGCGAGGAAAGGAAGCGAGGAAAGGAAGCGAGGAAAGGAAGCGAGGAAAGGAAAGGAAACGAGGAAAGGAAGCGAGGAAAGGAAAGGAAGCGAGGAAAGGAAAGGAAGCGAGGAAAGGAAACGAGGAAAGGAAGCGAGGAAAGAAAGCGAGGAAAGGAAGCGAGGAAAGAAAACGAGGAAAGAAAACGAGGAAAGGAAACGAGGAAAGGAAGCGAGGAAAGGAAGCGAGGAAAGGGAAAGGAAGCGAGGAAAGGA
The DNA here is from genome assembly GCA_003731715.1 of Anabarilius grahami. Classification (NCBI taxonomy): domain Eukaryota; kingdom Metazoa; phylum Chordata; class Actinopteri; order Cypriniformes; family Xenocyprididae; genus Anabarilius; species Anabarilius grahami. The sequence goes on along the minus strand of RJVU01058757.1, from coordinate 130,281 downwards.
AGCGAGGAAAGGAAGCGAGGAAAGGAAGCGAGGAAAGGAAACGAGGAAAGGAAGCGAGGAAAGGAAGCGAGGAAAGGAAACGAGGAAAGGAAGCGAGGAAAGGAAGCGAGGAAAGGAAGCGAGGAAAGAAAACGAGGAAAGAAAACGAGGAAAGGAAGCGAGGACAAACTTCCACTGCCAGTAATATCGGCACAGATGGTGTGCGGCGGGAGCCTCGTGGAGTGTGTTTCCATGGCAGCGGCTGCATGTCTAGGGTCAGGTGACCTCTCGTCCATACAGTCCTGTACATTTTCACACAGAGTGACCGACGGAGTGTTTTACCTCGATGACTTTAGCAGCTCCATCCGTCATGGCCAGCGGGCAGGTGTAGAGTCCAGCCGACGGAGCAAACAGGTACATCTTACTCATCTGATACACACGACTGCACACACACACACACACACACACACACACACTCTAGTGAAGCTGCCGCTGTGATGTGAGGAACACATGTGAGAGATTCCTGACCTCCACTCTCCGTACGTCCTCTCGTACCCCGCCGCCACCAGCCCCTCCTGCGCAGACACGTGTCTGAGGCGCGTCCAGGCGTCGCAGGTGACGATGCGGTCCACGCGTCTCCCCCAGGCGTCGTGGCGCTGCAGGACCGGCGGGTGGAGCTCACACTGGCGGCCCAGCGCCTCGATCTCACACACCAGACGCTCGCCGAAGCGCCGCAGGTCTCCGTGCGCCTCCCGCACAGGCAGGTGGCGCTGCAGGTAGGCTCGGAGCAGTGCATCCTGGGTAAATGGGTTGGTGAGCAGGGGTCGCTCCTGGAAGAACGTCCCGATGGCGGAGCGGGAGAACGGCGCATGCGTGCGCGAGTCCAGCTCGCCGAGAGTCTCGATGGACACGCTGCTGTGAGACACGCTCCTACTGAGCATGTGCAGAGCCAAGCGGTTACCACGGCGACACACCCGAACTGCCATTGCTGAGGCTGTGGAAACACACACACACACACAGTGTGAAAAAAAATGGTGTGAGGAAATGGTACAGCACATATTACTATGGCAACTATTATCACACACTGCTGTTTCACAGATGTTAACCCAGTTCTTCCTACAGGTCAAAGGTCATCTCATCAATCTTTTATAGGCCATTGATCCCCAGATATGATCGTCCATCCTAAAACTTAAAAGGCAGCTATATATTTTACATAATATAAACATTTACACTCATTTAAATTGTATATTATATCATTTCAAAGAATTATTAAGAAAACATTTAGTCTGTTAAGTCACATTAAGTTTGTTGTTGTTGTTAAATATATTATTTATTTTAAACATTTTTTGTTCTGTTCATTTTAATTTCATTTTTAATATATATATTGTTTTCGTATTCATCTAGTCTTTATTTACTGAATTGTTCATTTTAAACTGTTCGACTCTTGGTCACTGAATCGTTTGCTGCGCAAGTGAACTTTCACCCACTAACATGAAGCGATTAATGTTTTATTTCTCTCTCTCTGGACCTTCATCCTGCTTTATCTACAGCTACATTACTTTAAAAACACAACAAACATACACAAAAACACTCGAAAGCTCAAAATCAGCGCAACTCTTAACCTGCAGCTGAGCTCGCGACACCAGATCAGTATTTCAGAGAGTTTAAGGTCAGTTTTTCAGTTATTTTGGCAGATTTGAGCCGCTCACCGATCATTCGCGCTCCGACTCTCAACAAGAGACAAACTGAAACAGACTGGACTGAATCAGCTCGGGTTCCTTTAAGGAGTCGATTCTTTCAAACGGAATGAATCCATGGAGTCGATTCTTTAAAGGCGGGTAACGGCGCATGCGCTGTTAATCCACTGTAGCTGCAGTCGACGCAAACAAACTACAGATATGACGTTTAATGTTCTTTGCGAACGCTTTAAATCAGACGAATATAATCGAGTAGTCATATTGTTAATGAAGAGAGATTCATATTCTGTACTAAATGTCCAAGACGAAGCGGAAGATTCTTAAAGGGACAGTTCACCCAAAAATGAAAATCTGCCATGTTGTTCCAAACCTGTATGAATGTCTTTGTTCTGCTGAACACAAAGGAAGATATTTGGAAGAATGTTTGTAACCAAACAGATCTCGTCCCCCATTGAATAATATTTATTTTTTAATATTAAGGCAGTAAAATGAGGGACGAGATCTGGTTACTGACATTCTTCCAAATATCTTCCTTTGTGTTTTAGATGAACTATCCCTTTAAAGCCTTGTTTTATTTCAGGGGTTTAAAGGTGATACAGAGGATCTTTTCGTCGACTGAGAAACCAAAGACTGTTAGTGAGTTTTTGAAATGAGCGCATGCGTAAGAACAACCCCCTCCTTCACAGCTCATTTACAGCCTTACAAAACTTGTGCAGGAGTATTGGAACACGAGTGTTTGTTTACCACGCCATTCGTTGTGTCGTGTCAGTGGATTCATTATGTCGGACTCACCGCAGGTAACTCATAATCTGCAGTTGTTACTCCTGTCTCCTGACAAAAACATTGCATGCGGCGCCTGTGGAGTGTGGAAAGTTACTGGAGCGCGCAGCCGCGCGTCTCTCACGAGGAACGTCATGGCAGTGATTGACAAGCCAGAGGGCCAATCGTTTACGCGATGATCGGGTAATCGATTGGCTGATGTTTTTAAGGCCCTACCTCGTGCACAGATGATGTATATTAATAATATTCCTTTCAGTGCACCTAATAAATAGTCTTTTATCAGTTAGTAAAGACAGTTTCAAGTAATATTGCAAAAATGTATAAAACAAAACATCCTCTTTAGCACCTTTAAAGAAGCTTTTTCCACCTCTCATTTGTGGAACGATTGATGATGTAAAGCTTCTGGAATCAAAACATGCCAAAGACGCTTTAGAGTGAATTCAGAATTCAGCTCATTAATATGGAAGCTTAAATTAAAAAACATAATTTTACTTTTTATCTCATATTTCTGACTTTTTTTCAGTTCTGAGGGAAAAAGTCACAATTGCAAGATATAAACTTGGAATTGTGAGAAAAAAATTCTGAATGATCTTATTTATTCCGTGGTGAAATCAAGCTTCTACACAGTTATTTACAGAATAATTTGATACTAAAGGTCTTCCACATCTGTGACAATGGCCTGATTTTAACACCTGACCCTGGTGCGATATCTTAAAAGCTTCATGAATCTCGTTCCTGCCGACACACACCTGCTGATTTGGAGAAGTAAAGAAAGGAGACACAGGCGGTGAAACGTCACAACGCATTTAATGCAGCCTCATGCAGCGTAAAGCGAGCGCATGCTAGATACGAAAACCAAAGCCGAGTACAATAGAGGAGATCCCACGATCCCCGCGCAGCATTTAAGCCAAACGTAAAACTCTTACATATCATATCACCATAAAAATATCATTAAGATTTATGCATATACTTGATAAAAAATGTAAAAATGGAGGTTGATGTTGAAATAAAAATGGAGGTAATAAGTCTGCTCTGAAGTCTCTTCAGGTCCTGAGGTCATTGTGGTTTCTGATGAGTCCATGAAAACACAGATTAAACACGTAAAACATTGAAAAAGACGTTAAAGTCCCCGGCGTCACACGCGCGGGACTGTGTGGTTTGCGTTTAGTGAGTCTCTCCATGAGGTTTGTGTGTTTTATGAGGTTTTCTGGCTTGTCGTGAGTGTGAGTGAGTGTGTTAAAGCTCCTGTGTTCGATCCGATCGCCGTCTCTAGGAGGCGGAGCCCGGTCCGCTGGCCCCGCCCATCCCGCCGCCGCCCTGCTCCATGTGATTGGTGGGCGGTTTGATGGGCGTGGGGTGCTGGTGCTGCAGGGCGTGCCTCTCCAGCAGCGTGCGGTGGGTGAAGGCACGGTGGCACACGCCGCAGGTGAAGGTGCGCTCCACGCGGTGCGTCCGCATGTGCACGTTGAGCGAACTCTTCTGCGTGAAGCGCTTGCTGCAGACGGAGCACTGGAACGCCCGGACGCCCGTGTGCACCACCATGTGCTTGAGCAGGTAGTCGCGCAGCGAGAAGGAGCGCCAGCAGATGCTGCACTGGTGCGGCTTCTGACCTGCACACACACACACACAGAGCTTGTTTTACTCTAAACACACTTCATGTTCATGCACAAGCAGCAGATATAACACTGAACACGTCTATAGCGATAACTATAAAAAGAAGAAGAGAGTCATATACACTAGGATGGCTCGAGGGTGAGTAAAGCTTGGAGTAATTTTCATCTGAAAGTGAACTAATCCGTTAAAGCAGATGAAAAAATCATTCTGAAAGTAATCACCTATCGATAACTATCGTTCCTCTGTGTCGTTATCGTTACAGTTGTGCTGCGACTGCCATTCTTTTACATTTAGAATGATTTTAAAACTGTTTTTATTAGGGCTGGGTATTGACACAATTTTCACGATTCGATTCAATTTCGATTTCAATTCGATTATTTTGGATGAAATACTAGATGTAGTATTTCAGTACATGACAAATTTTCTAATGCTAATAACTAATGCTGTAAACTACACATGTGATCAGCTGGTACTACTATAATAATATTGAAGTTAAATTAACTTATTTATACACAAACACTTAAATTACACTCAATGATGTTTTTATAAACAAAGTTCAGAATTACACAATCATATTTCTACTTCATTTTTTTGAATATAAACATTTAAATCACGGCTGTCATAACTGATTTATTCAAACATGCATTAAATATTGAACATTGTAATGAATATGTAACGGTGCATAGCTATATTTATCAGAATGTTGCTTTCTAGAGCACTTTTCTAGCTGAATAACGAGTTTATGGTCACTGAATATGTTTTTCTGAGGTAAATGTGACGTGACATTGAAGCTGTTTTATTGAGTCTTTCCGAGGTTGAAGCACTGATTGAGCGATTACACGAGACATGATACGGATTTCAGTAAGTTGTACTGTATATTTTAACATACCTTCAGATGTTCATGCATGTTTATTTCGCTGTAACTGTATTAAAGCAGAGGAGAGGATGATCACATGCTTCTCTTTAACTGAGGCGCTAAAGTGATCCGTCACGCCACATTAAACAGCGCCAAAACTGTATTTATTTTCTGAATCTCATAATAAGATGGACGTCATTTGAAATCTGAGACTTTGCTTCATATCAAAAGTAACAAAGATTATTGTGATTTATTGTATGGGAGGCGCTACATATTCTACTCATTCATCAACTGAAAACAGACGAGACTAATCCATTCTTGGGATTTAAGAATCGATATCGGTTCATAAAAATGAGAATCTATCAAAATCGAGAAATCAATATTTTTTACCCAGCCCTAGTTTTTATTGTTATAGTTCTTGGTATATGAGTCTTTATTCTACACAATATTCATTTAAAATATCTGAAATGTTGATCATCCGTAGTCAAAACTGAGACTAACGTGTGTAATGTGACTCAAACACATCAGTGACAGCAGCTCAGGTGTTCAGTTTACTGTAAACACAGACTGAGACGGTAATCACAGGCCGTTAACATTCATTTCCTCTCATCGGATCACCATCGGATCACTGGAAGCTCAACTGGATGTGGTCTGGGACGGTTTAATGAAGGTGTGAATGCAGATTTGTTCTCGTTTAGCTCTGTACAGAAACATGTAAATGAGGTTACGCTGCCAATAATCATATATGATACTTCACAGTGTGATCTGCTCACTGCATCTAATCAACAATATCCCACTGGATTCCACTGGATTCCACTGGGATTACACTGGATTACACTGGATTCCACTGGGATTACACTGGATTCCACTGGGATTACACTGGATTCCACTGGGATTACACTGGATTCCACTGGGATTCTCGTTTCTCTCCAGCTCTTTTATACTCTTTCTGCCCTTTCCTTGATTTTTAATCCTATTCACATCTTTTACTGTGTTTGTGATGAAAGGAAACGCAAGAAATTATGGAAAGCTTTTCAGTAAGTGTTTCAGTCTAGGTAATTCTGATTCATGTCGTTAGTTAATGAACGATGTTGATTAAAGGAAATCTGTTAGTGAAGCACATGCGGGCGTACCGGAGTGGATGAACATGTGTTTGCTGTAGTTCTTGCGGGAGCGCAGTGACTTTCCGCAGTGGCTGCAGTCGAAGGACGTCTCAGAGCCCTGAGGTGCAAAGCTCGGACCTGCAATGCATGCTGGGGTGGNNNAGGGGCAGCAGGGGGCGGAGCCTGCTGGCACGAATCAGCCAAGTTGTCGATCACCATGGGTCCGCCCACGAAGAAGGACGGGGGCTGCGATTCGCTGGCAGGAAACTGGAAAAGCATCTGCGAAGAAAGACAAACCGGCGTTAGGAGAGCGCTGCGCAGCGGCGCGTCACATGACTGCGACGAGGCCCGTCACACCTGGCTGCCGAGGTTCTGGGAGGGCGGCGGCGGAGAGAGGGGTTTGTTGACCCGGCCGCGGGGGTTTGAGCCCAGAGACGACTGCGGATCCGCCTGAGACCAGAAGCCGCCCGAGAAGACGTTGGAGTCCTCGTAGAACCCGCCCTGAAACACACAAACACGCTCGTCTCTGCGTCTGCTGCCGCCCGTGTCTCACAGTGTGTGCTTTACCTGTCCGTAGGTGGGCTGATGTGAGCCGTGTGATGCGTTTCCTCTCTCGTCTATCTCAAACAGACCCTCCCCTTCCTGCACGCCCTCGTTTTTCACCACCACCTCCTCACCGCCCAGCACCTACACACACACACACACACACTCATCAGAGCCGGCGGCAGACGGAGCGAAACAGATCGACACGAGGCGCGTCTTTACCTGCAGCCGCAGCGGCTGTCTCTGTTTGCGCGTGTGCGCCGTCTGTCTGTCTCTCTCCGTGTCTCTGTCGGCGTCGTGCGCGTCTCTCTCGTCGTCTTCGCTGAACCGCTCCACGCCACTCACCAGCTCCTCCCCCACACCGCCGTACTCCGCCCCCATCTGACCGCGCTCGTTTGCGGCGATGTTCTGCGTGCCCACGTTCGCGCCGCGCTCCGCGCTCAGCATGTAGCTGATCTCCTGCGAGCAGCTGGAGGGCTTCAGCATGGCCCCGCCCCCTGCAACGCCAAGCCCCTCCCCTCTGCACATGGCCCCGCCCCCTAACTCGCTAAGGGGCATCAGAGGGCCGACTCCGCCCCCTTCCAGACCGCCGCCCTCCGCCTGAGCGCCGCCGCCCATAGCGACCGCCATGTCCGAGCCGCAGTCCCCGGCCATGCCGTAAGCGAAGC
>RJVU01058757.1:111507-122975 GCA_003731715.1 Anabarilius grahami | reverse complement strand
TGAGGCTCCGCCCGTGACGGCGGCGCGTCTCTGCGAGATGATCTGCGTGCACTCGTCGATGACGGTCTTGATCTGCAGGATGGAGGCGGCGGTGAGGATGCAGAGCGCCTGCGAGTGAAGCACCACCAGCGAGCCGCTGTACATGAAGTCCACCAGCTGCTTCACCGTCTCGGCCGGGACCAGCGGCGGAACCGAGATCTCCGAGTGACCCAGCAGCAGCTTGTCCTGGAAGAAGGGGCTGCCGGCCGCCAGGACGCAGGCGTGAGCCCGCAGAGACGCGTCGTGGATGCGGACGGTGACGTCGCAGAACAGACCTTTGCGCCGCTGAGATCTCAAGGCTTCCAGCACCGACTGACTGGAGTTATGGAGGTGGATGTAGTGGACGGCCTCTGGACCCGACGCCATGACCCGACCGGACACACTGTGACGCTGTAATAACGTTAAAAAAATTATTATCAAATATTAATAAATAATGTAATTAAGTAAAAAAAAAAAACACAAAATTTGCTGTTTAAAACTNAAACAATATTTATATATAAATAAAAGATAAATAATATTTATTTATTTATTTATAAATAAAGGTGTCTTGACTTCACAAACACACACACACACACACACACAAATACACACACATACACACACACACACGTCTTCAGGATCACTTAACATTTAAACTCGTGTTCAACTCAGACTCAGTGTCTACAGGCTGTCACGTGTAATTAACACTTTATTAACGCAGAATGCATCATTATACTCTCCACGTTTATGATTTACACTGACATCTCCAGTGCTGATATGTGCGGTCGCTCACTCACCTGCAGATGTGATTAAAGTGCACAAACACGCTGCTGCGCGATCATTACTGCTTTAATATCGATTTTATTTGCGAAGATTCGCGACGGACCGAAGCTTCTCTGCGCTCACGGGCCCCGATATCCGCGAACAACCCGTCAAAATAAAAGCCTCGAACATCTTCTATCAGACTGTCAAAATAAAAGCCTCGAACATCTTCTATCAGACTGTCAAAATAAAAGTCCTAAACAGCCAGCAGACTGTCGAAGAATATTCCTTACATATTTTTGTTTTTTTTCTTCCCTTAAAGACACAACCTAAAGACCTAATTTTCTGCACACTAATGTTTCATTTGATAAAGCAAACTTTTTTAAATCTATCAACATAAATTGTGCTGTTGCAGTTTTTTTTCCCCAAAACAAAGGAGAAAGGAGTCAATCTGTGTCATATTAGGTCATAGTGATGCTCACAAGGAGGTTTATAATACCTGCATGAATCTCAACGAATGAATATAAAGAAAACCAACTGGAGAAAGATGCTTTCGCCACATAATTATACATCCATTGACGAGCATCTGCTAAACTAACCAAATAAACCCAGCTTCTCTTGGTTCGGTTCAACTTCATACATTATTTAACATGTAAAAAAAAACAGACAGGGCCAGAAATGTCCTTTTATAACCACAAAAATCTAGCAAGTTAATACTATGATTGACAACTGAATGTATGATTGATGTGGCCTGATTTCTGTCATTTATAGTAAAACAGTAGTTTGAGTTAATCAAACATAGCTAAATTCTCATTATGGCATCCATAAATGTTGCTCTGCAAGATGCGAGTCAGATGAAAATCTCTTTATTTGTCTGTATGCTGATGTTTCATGAGTTTATTGTGCAGATAGTAAAGCAGTTCACTCTCAAGTGGATATTCCCTCAAGGTTGTTTATTTCATTAACACAAGAACAAAATTACAGTGACATTAGACAGTAAATGTAGTAAACAGGGTGAAGTGTAAGGCTAGTTAGTTTAGTGTTTTCAGGAGCAGCTTTAGACAAAAGACGAAAGACGGGAACAACGGAATGAGTGAGTGTGTTCTGGGTCAGGGGTCAGGGGTCAGGGGTCAGGGGTCAGGCCTGCGTCTCCAGCACCACTGACGGCTCCACTAAATACAGCCCGGCGTCAGGATGGGTTCTGCGGAAACCCCGTGGAGAACGAGCGCATACGGCCTGCTGGGCCTGATACAACTTCTGAATGAGGAAACGCTTGTCACGGCCCTCCTGCACAGACAAACACACGCTTCATCAGGACACGAGCTCAACACAAGCCTTTACACAAGAGCCTTTTGATAACAGCAATCAAAGAATCAAAGAAACAACTGTACCAGTGTTAGTTTTATTTAAAGTTTTCGTCATTTGTTGTGTTTGTCATTTAAAAAAAAGATATATGTGTGTTTATTGATTTCATTTTTAAGTTTTTAGTACAAGTTAAACTAAATGAAAATGAGGAATGTTGAAATAAAACAGCTTTAAGTCTTTTAATGTTAATCTTATTTCAAGCAATGAAAAAGTGAACTATAGTAACTCAGATGTGTACTTGATTGCACAAAAGCTTTGGCAATTTTTCAGATTCACTTCCTGTTTAAAGCTTACTGTGACACGAGAGAAAAATGGCTTGAAAAATCAAACATGTTTCAGTTCAGTAGGAATATATATCATGTACGCACACATAATCTGCTCCTGCATCCCTCCTTATTTCTAGTTATTTCAAACTTAATTTAATAAGTCCAGGTTGAGCTTGAGACCAGCATTAGGAACAACACGTTTTTAAAATGGTTTCTGCACCATATGGACAAAAGAAATAAGCTAAAACACACAAGATTTGGACTGTTAATGGAGCTAGAGTGTTTATTACACAAAAATAACAAGAAAACGATCAGATACAGCAGAGATTTCAGAACCAAAGTGACTGTAAACAGTTCAGACATCATCATCATGATGTGGAGACTCACCATAACCAGCTGATCTCGGAGCTGTTCAATCACACGCTTATGAGCTCCAGCCAAGGCGATGACATAGAACATCCCCAGACTGCAACACACACACACACACACAGCACAGGTTTAGTGTTTCTTTTTGGATCTCTGATCGTCGGCCGTTGATCTGAGCTCATGCTCCTCAGTGTTTTTAGAGTGAACTTGAGCGAGGCTCAGATCAATGAGGACTACGATCAGTAGAAACAAAAACTGTGCTGACTGAAAGAAAGCGAAGCTGAGGAAAAGACAAAAAAGTATTAGCTGATAACAGCATAGTGAGAGAATTACAAACACAAGTAAACACAAGTGTTAAAAACATTCAATTAAAATGAAGCTGAAGAGTAAAATAGAATGATTAATTAGCACAGTGGGGTTCAGAGTAAAGAGCCTGCGATTAAACGCACGTGACAGAAATGACTGCGCATGCGTGATCTATGACAGCATGTGGTTGATGCTCCTCACCACGTGATGACGAAGAAGGACACGGCGATGGCCTCGGAGGCGAGCGTCAGCAGGAAGGAGCGCAGGCCCGGGGGCAGCTGGTTAATCATGCGCGGCACCACCTTCCACGACGTGGTGTAGCTGACGAACGGGCCGCACGCCCGTGACGTTGGGATCCTGAAACACACACACAACAGAGATGCGTGTTGAGGTGCGTGTTGTGAATGTGTTGTGAATGTGTTGTGAATGTGTTGTGAATGTGTTGTGAATGTGTTGTGAATGTGTTGTGAATGTGTTGAGATGCGTGCTGAGATGCGTGTTGTGAATGCGTGTTGTGATGCGCGTTGCGATGGTTGCATGCGTGTTGCGATGGTTGCATGCGTGTTGCGATGGTTGTGATGCGTGTTGCGATGGTTGTGATGCGTGTTGCGATGGTTGTGATGCGTGTTGCGATGGTTGTGATGCGTGTTGCGATGGTTGTGATGCGTGTTGAGATGCATGTTTAGGTGCGTGTTGAGATGCGTGTTGCGATGGTTGTGATGCGTGTTGAGATGCATGTTTAGGTGCGTGTTGTGATGCGCGTTGCGATGGTTGCATGCGTGTTGCGATGGTTGCATGCGTGTTGCGATGGTTGTGATGCGTGTTGAGATGCGTGTTGAGAATGTGTGTTTAGGTGCGTGTTGTGATGCGTGTTGCGATGGTTGTGATGCGTGTTGAGATGCATGTTTAGGTGCGTGTTGTGAATGCGTGTTGTGATGCGCGTTGCGATGGTTGCATGCGCGTTGCGATGGTTGCATGCGCGTTGCGATGGTTGCATGCGCGTTGCGATGGTTGCATGCGCGTTGCGATGGTTGCATGCGTGTTGCGATGCATCTTGAGATGTGTGTTTAGGTGCGTGTTGCGATGGTTGTGATGCGCGTTGAGATGCATGTTTAGGTGCGTGTTGTGATGCGTGTTGCGATGGTTGTGATGCGTGTTGAGATGCGTGTTTAGGTGCGTGTTGTGATGCGTGTTGCGATGGTTGTGATGCGTGTTGAGATGTGTGTTTAGGTGCGTGTTGTGATGCGTGTTGCGATGGTTGCGATGCGTGTTGCGACGCGTGTTTAGGTGAGTGTTGTGATGCGTGTTGAGTTGCGTGTTGTTGATGCGTGTTGCGATGGTTGCGATGCGTGTTGCGATACGTATTGCGATGGTTGTGATGCGTGTTGTGATGCGTGTTACGATGGTTGTGATGCGTGTTGTGATGGTTGTGATGTGTGTTGCGATGGTTGTGATGCGTGTTGAGGTGCGTGTTGAGGTGCGTGTTGAGGTGCATGTTAAGATGCGTGTTTAGGTGCGTGTTGTTGATGCGTGTTGCGATGGTTGCGATGCGTGTTGCGACACGTGTTTAGGTGAGTGTTGTGATGCGTGTTGCGATGGTTGTGATGCGTGTTGTGACGCGTGTTGAGGTGCGTGTTGTTGATGCGTGTTGCGATGCGTGTTGCGACGCGTGTTTAGGTGAGTGTTGTGATGCGTGTTGCGATGGTTGTGATGCGTGTTGAGATGCGTGTTGAGACGCGTGTTTAGGTGCGTGTTGCGTCGGTTGCATGCGCGTTGCGACGGTTGTGATGCGCGTTGTGATGCGTGTTGAGATGCGTGTTGAGATGCGTGTTGCGATGGTTGTGATGCGTGTTTAGGTGCGTGTTGTGATGCGTGTTGCGATGGTTGTGATGCGTGTTGAGATGCGTGTTTAGGTGCGTGTTGTGATGCGTGTTGCGATGCGTGTTGAGGTGCGTGTTGCGATGCGTGTTGCGACGCGTGTTAAGGTGAGTGCTGTGATGCGTGTTGCGATGGTTGTGATGCGTGTTGAGATGCGTGTTTAGGTGCGTGTTGTGATGCGTGTTGCGATGGTTGTGATGCGTGTTGAGATGCGTGCTGTGATGTGATGCGATGCGTGGACTCACTCTGCGATGCTGACGATGACAGGAACAGACGCCAGAGCCAAACCGATCAGCAGCACCACCAGGAAGAAGAAGTGGGAACTAGACGCTCGAAACGGACGAGTAGCGGGACGGCAGTTAGTCACCAGAGACACCTGCGCTAGTTAAAGGACGGCTGGTTAATCACACACGACGCTCACATGCACAGCAGACAGCGGCACACCTGGACGAATATTCAGTGTGAAGATTTGGTGCGATTAACATTTTAAAGGTATCCTTAACTAAACACATATGTACTATACTATAGCTGTACATCACTGCCATATTCACATTACTTTGACACACTCGTCTCTGATTGATAACTGAATACTTCCCAAACTGTAACACTGAAACAAGCATCGTCTGTAAAGCTGCTTAGAAACAAACTTGAACTGAATTGAGTTGTGACCTTTTTGAGGTAGAAGACGAGGATGTATTTGACAGTGTTGATGGCGGGAAGCAAAGGGCAGTAAAACGTCCCTATCCAGCAGATGGTTTGGCCGTAGACGATCTCCAGCACGTTCTGAGGGACGGCGAACTCCTGCTGACCCCACCACTTGGCCAAACCGCAGTGGCAGTAATTCACGATGATCCTGAAACCACAAGAAAACTCTCAGAAACACACCTGACGGGGATCCTGAAGCGCTCCTGTGGGCGTGCAAAAGATGTTCATACTTCCTAGGGAATTCCACGAAGATGGTGACGGCGGTGATGATCAGGAAGTCAAAGATTACAAGCTTGTACATCTCCTGCCCGACGTGAGTCTCCCAGCACTGCAGGACAATGGCACACACTCGTTTAGAGACGCATGGACAGACACCCAACATACACGTGTGTGTGTGTGTGTGTGTGTGTGTGTGACGTACAGGGTAGCTCTCATGGTTGTAGCCGCAGGGACAGTCTGAACTTCTACAGGACGTGATCTGGACCCACAGAGAGAAGAGCAGCACACCGATGCTGGCCAAACGCATGAACACACACCTGAACACACACACATAATGAACATAACACACGTCACGGGGTTTCCTGACACTGCACACGCATGATGTCTATCAGTTCATGGTCTGTATGTGTAAAACAGACACAAGTGTGTGTCACTGTGTCCTAACCAGATGCGATGCGATACGATATGATGATGTTTCTTTTAATTTATTTTTAAGATCTCAGGTGAATGTTCCATTGCTGCTTGGGGTATAGCTATAATTATTTAAACAAAAAAAGAGAAGTACGATTAAGCTTCCGTTTAACATACTTGAGTCGCTGATCAGTGTTTTTGTGTGAATAAAACGTCTAAATTAAATCTGTATGTGATCATCAGAAGACTTGATTAAACCGCTCCAGTCATATGGGTTTATTTTACCATCTCTTCATGAATGTTTTGAAGCGTCAGGAGTGAATAGACTTTCATCAGAATATCTTCACTGGTGTTCAGAAGATGAAGGAAAGTCTTACAGGTTTGGAATGACATGAGGGCGAGTAAATGATGAGAGAATTCACATTTTTGGGTGAACTAACCCTTTAACATATATTGGCTGTGTCTCTCAGTTTCATCTCAACTTTTGGGAAGAGCATTTATAAAAGACAAAGCTGTTTTGAAATGTATGTGTGTGTCTCCTGCGCTGGAGGACGTGTGCGGTGCGAGCGTTGCCTCATCAGCGTGAAGCGGATCTCAAAGGCGGGCGAATAGTCCTCGAAGGTGATGATGAGGTTGAAGATGAGCGGCGTGATGAAGTTGGCCAGCGTGATGACGATGGAGGGCAGATACTCCACCACCAGCTCCAACAGGAAGGCACTCTTCTCCTCCTAAACACACAACCGTCAGTGGAAACCTGATCAGGAATGTAACACACACACCAGACGCTCACATCACCTCCGCCTGCTTGCGCTGCGAGAAGACCGTGGCGATGTAGATGCAGTAGAAGCACGCCACCAGGACGGCCATGACGGCGAGGTTGAGGGCGGCTCTGAGCGCGTAGATGCGGCACTTCTCGCCACGCGTGCGGTTCGCCATCTTGCGCTTGATCCGCTCCTCCTCCAGATCCGTCTGTCGGCACATGAAGAAAAGAGTTATGTCCACATCCGTCATGATCTCAGCGCTGACGGTGACCGAAAGGAGACGTACCTTGAGCTCGTACAGTAAGCTGCTCCGCTTGAGGCGCGCGGCGTTCTCGTTGGTGATGCAGAAGTCCCAGCCGGCGAAGATCTTGTTGCAGAAGCTCTGGAAGCGATCCTCGTCTTGAATCAGCTTGCGTTTGAATCCGGCCGCAGACCTAAACGCACAGAAATCATCAGATCACACGCCACCTAGAGGTCTTCACGGGTCCACCTCGATCCCATAACCCGAGGTCCGACCCGAGCGGGTTCAGGACCAAAAGAACCGAATTCCAGGTGTGTCATCACTGATTCTGGTTTGTTTCAGACCCGGTTAAACGACACTGGTGAGGCAGGGTCTGATTTCATCGGTTCAGTTCAACATTTATTTACGCACGTCTGCTTCAGATAAGAAGTGACTCGGGTCGGGTACGGATCTAAGCACCTGTGAAGACCTCTAACACCAGCAGAACTCAACAATCAACAGACACAAAGCCGTGTTTGGACCTCTTGACGATCCAGACGAGGCTCAGCAGCAGGTACGAGACGGTGGCCAGCAGGTACGCCAGCGGCAGGTTGTAGGTGAAGCGGGAATGAATGAACTCCAGCTTATAGTAGCCGTAGAAGAGGTACGTGCGCTCCAGAAAGCCCTGCACACACACACACACACACACACACACACAGTGTTAGGGAGGTGTGAGCAGACGCTGTATTGAGCTGCTAAACACGTCTCACCGTTCCAGACAGCAGGTCTATGATGTGCTCATGAAACGCCACCAGACCCTGACGAGAGCTGGCCGGATACTCACTGCACGCGCTCACTGCAAACACACACACACACACGACATAAGTGAGTGTACATGTGTGAGAGTGTGAGAGTGTGTGTGTGTGTGATGTGTGTGCGCGTGTGACGTGTGTGGTTACCGTTGGTGCTGCTGTAGGTGATGTTGTGTGTGTGTGTGTGTGTGTGCGTGTGTGTGTGTGTGGTTACCGTTGGTGCTGCTGTAGGTGATGTTGTGTGTGTGTGTGTGTGTGTGTGCGTGTGTGTGTGTGTGTGGTTACCGTTGGTGCTGCTGTAGGTGATGTTGTGTAGAGTGTGTGATGTGATGATCACCGGCAGCATCACAAACACAAACATCAGCAGAAACATGATGAAGTTCAGAAGCACCAGAAAGCGCAGGAATGAAAAATACGACAGGATTCCCGTCCCAAACATGCCTGAGAGAAACACACACACACACACACACTCAATAATTATTGAACAGAACTGAATCTACACTGATCTATTGTCTTTTTAGACACAGTTGATGAAGTCTGCTTCATTGATTCTGTTGTCATGTTTTTACTGTAAAGCAGCTCTGAATCAATCTGGATTAACTGTGACAAACGCATTAGTGACATTCTGACCCTCGATGAGATGAATATCTGCCCTCCAGAGCTGCAGAGAGGAGAGGACGTCCATCCCGTCCTCCTTGAGCCGCTTCAGAGAGCGACGGACATTGAGCCTCCACAAACCCCAGCCTGTGAGAGCGCCGCCCTGCTGGAGACGCTGCTGTCTGCACACACACACACACACACACTGAATCTCACACCTTCACAGAACACAGCTCGACAGAATCAGGTGGATGGGAGGAACTCACTTTTCCCGCCGTTTGTCCTGCATGCTCTTGGGAAGTTCCCTCACGGGCTTGAGCTCCTCCACGCTGTGAACCGCTTTCTGCTCCGCCCATTTCCCGCTGCTGACGGACGGCTGCCGGCTCCGCCCACTGCCCCGCCTCCGGGCGCTGCCGCTGGAGCTGGACTTCCTGCGGTACAGCAGAGACTGGTAGCTGGGCAGCTGCTCCAGCAGGAGGTGACTGACCGGAGCCCGGCGGTCGGGGAAGAACACTGACGGACACGAGCACAGAGTCACAACACGCCTGATCAAACGAGCATGTGTGTGTGAAGAGCAAAACATGAGTTTAATGACGACTGGCGTGAAGTGAAGCTGTCTGGACACGAACACGATCAGCCTTTGCTCTTTCACAGAACTGACATTTCAGCACTGTGAATCCAGCAGCTCTCTAACACATGATTGTTCTACAGGAGTTTATGGAGTCCTAAAGCTCTCTCAACAAAAACTGTGCATTACAGACACACATTTTGCATAATTTATTAAATTTCAGAACTTTGAGAATGTGTGAAAGAGTTTAAAAATGTTTGATAATCTCAGATCTGAAGAAGAGTTCAGATGCTCACAGAGACTGAGATCTTCACTCGTGTGTGTTGAGACAATATATATTATACAGGTGCTGGTCATATAATGAGAATATCATCAAAAAGTTGATTTATTTCACTAATTCCATTCAAAAAGTGAAACTTGTATATTATATTCATTCATTACACACAGACTGATATATTTCAAATGTTTATTTCTTTTAATTTTGATGATTATAACTGACAATTAAGGAAAATCCCAAATTCAGTATCTCAGAAAATTAGAATATTACTTAAGACCAATACAAAGAAAGGATTTCTAGAAATCTTGGCCAACTGAAAGTATGAACATGCAAAGTATGAGCATGTACAGCACTCAATACTTAGTTGGGGCTCCTTTTGCCTGAATTACTGCAGCAATGCGGCGTGGCATGGAGTCGATCAGTCTGTGGCACTGCTCAGGTGTTTTCTATGGGGTTAAGGTCAGGCGAGTTTGCTGGCCAATTAGGAACAGGGATACCATGGTCCTTAAACCAGGTACTGGTAGCTTTGGCACTGTGTGCAGGTGCCAAGTCCTGTTGGAAAATGAAATCTGCATCTCCATAAAGTTGGTCAGCAGCAGGAAGCATGAAGTGCTCTAAAACTTCCTGGTATACGGCTGCGTTGACCTTTGACCTCAGAAAACACAGTGGATCAACACCAGCAGATGACATGGCACCCCAAACCATCACTGACTGTGGAAACTTTACACCGGACCTCAAGCAACGTAGATTGTGTGCCTCTCCTCTCTTCCTCCAGACTCTGGGACCCTGATTTCCAAAGGAAATGCTAAATTTACTTTCATCGGAGAACATAACTTTGGACCACTCAGCAGCAGTCCAGTCCTTTTTGTCTTTAGCCGCTTCTGACGCTGTCTGTTGTTCAAGAGTGGCTTGACACAAGGAATGCGACAGCTGAAACCCATGTCTTGCATACGTCTGTGCGTAGTGGTTCTTGAAGCACTGACTCCAGCTGCAGTCCACTCTTTGTGAATCTCCCCCACATTTTTGAATGGGTTTTGTTTCACAATCCTCTCCAGGGTGCGGTTATCCCTATTGCTTGTACACTTTTTTCTACCACATCTTTTCCTTCCCTTCGCCTCTCTATTAATGTGCTTGGACACAGAGCTCTGTGAACAGCCAGCCTCTTTTGCAATGACCTTTTGTGTCTTGCCCTCCTTGTGCAAGGTGTCAATGGTCGTCTTTTGGACAACTGTCAAGTCAGCAGTCTTCCCCATGATTGTGTAGCCTACAGAACTAGACTGAGAGACCATTTAAAGGCCTTTGCAGGTGTTTGAGTTAATTAGCTGATTAGAGTGTGGCACCAGGTGTCTTCAAGATTGAACCTTTTCACAATATTCTAATTTTCTGAGATACTGAATTTGGGATTTTCCTTAGTTGTCAGTTATAATCATCAAAATTAAAAGAAATAAACATTTGAAATATATCAGTCTGTGTGTAATGAATGAATATAATATACAAGTTTCACTTTTTGAATGGAATTAATGAAATAAATAAACTTTTTGATGATATTCTAATTATATGACCAGCACCTGTATATAATATATATACATACACACACACACATATGATGTAATAAGCTTAAATGATAAAAATGAACAGTATTTGACAAGTTTATGATTGACATATAATAGCTTATGCCTGTCGGTGAGGTCTAAAACATAACTTTGATTAGCTTATGACAATGTTTAACTTGTGATGTAAATAAAGATAAATAAATCTGTAAGTAAACAAACGAAAAATGCCTTAAAAAAATGTTTAACAGTGTAAAAGTATAAATATTATATATAAATGGGTGTGTGTGAATAAACACACAAACTTGAAACATAACCCCTTTAGGATCAGTTTCAGTTTGAAGTGTAATATGAGCTGACACACACACACACACACACACACACACA
>RJVU01058757.1:74294-111338 GCA_003731715.1 Anabarilius grahami | reverse complement strand
CACACACACACACACACACACACACACACACACACACACACTGGATTCACTATCAATCAATCATGTCAGTCACTGAACGGAATGTAAACTCCTCATTTCATGTCGTCTTTCATGTTGAAGCTCAGTTGTGAGTATTCACACGGAGAACTCTCACAGTAACACGACACACGGTGTCACCATTATACACTTCAACACAGTAAAACACAGTGAAACTCACCCGCGTCGTGCGCGTCCATCGGCAGTGCTGTGGGTTATTGTGTCACACAGTTTTCAGAGTCAGAGGAGGAGAACTGCTCCATGCTGTGTTTGTGTTTAGTGTTCGCAGTGCATGACGGGTCACATTCAGCCTGAACGAGATGTGTGACGTCAGCCATCAGCTGATCAGAGCTTGTTCAAAAAGTTGGTAACACTTTACAATAAAGTTCATTAGTTAACATGAACTATTAAAGGATTAGTTCACTTTTAAATAAACTTTTCCTGATAATTTACTCTCCTCCATGTCATCCGAGATGTTCATGTCTTTCTTTCTTCAGTCGAAAAGAAATGAAGGTTTTTGATGAAAACATTCCAGGATTTTTCTCCTTATAGCTTCACTGGCCTCCAAACAGTTGAAGGTCAAAATTAGTTTCACTGCAGCTTCAAATTGTTCAACACGATCCCAGATGAGAAATAAGAGTCTTATCTAGAGAAACTATCGCTCATTTTCTGAAATTTTCTTTGAAAAGTTTGAACTAATTGTTATATACTATTGAACTAGCATATTGCATTTAAAATGAGTTCAAACTTTGGCCTGAGGAGGGCAGTAATGCACTTAGCAGCGTCTACACTGCTGGAATTCTAATAGAGGAGAAGAAGATGAGAGCTAGTTCAAGATGAGCATTTATGGTTAAAACTTATATAATTTAAAACAAAAAAATTTCAGAAAATGAGCGATGGTTTCTCCAGATAAGACTCTTATTTCTCATCTGGGATCGTGTAGAACAATTTAAAGCTGCAGTGAAACTACTTTTGACCTTCAACTGTTTGGTGCCCATTGAAGTCTACTATAAGGAGAATAATCCTGGAATGTTTTCATCAAAAACCTTCATTTCTTTTCGACTGAAGAAAGAAAGACATGAACATCTTGGATGACATGGGGGTGAGTAAATTATCAGGAAAAGTTTATTTAAAAGTGAACTAATCCTTTAATGAACTGCACTTAGCCTTTGTTAATGTCAACATTTACTAATACATTACTAAAATCTAATAAAAATCTAACGTTAACGAAGTTTACTAAATACAGAATGTATTGTGCAGGGTTAGTTCATGTTAGTTAATACATTAACGTTAACAAATAAACATGATGCAAAAACTTGAGAAAATGAGATCCAGGCAGTCCAGCGATAATTATATCAGAGATCAAATTTGAATGAGGAATAACAAATGTATTAATTAAAAATTATAGAGACAAACAAATTAATTAAGTAATTAATAGTTAATAATAAAATCAAGAGTATTGTATCTAATAGATGAAGAATATAGAGAAAGAAGGAACAAAATAAAGACATTTGCAGAATGAAATGAGAGATAGAAGAGAAGAAGCAGAAGAGAAGAGAAAAGCGAAACTATCAAAGACTCAGTCCGTTTTATACCATAAGCATAAGAAAACTTACATCCCAATCAAACTCATGTTTTGGTGTAATAAGAAAAGGTCAAACAGATTCATCTATTATAGCTGGTGTCACGGCTGGGTCAGAGGGACTGGACAAATGTCAAGATAGATGAAAATAGATACAGAAGGTGTTGTTTTGACACCCTTAAGGGAATTTTGCAGATCTTGCATTATCTCATGTCTGAAGAAATGGAAACAGACATATTTTGATATAAAGGTACAAGTTCAAATGAGCAACTAATTCTGAAAACACCCTCGCTTCTGCAGAACTCGTCCGATATCTGACCCTAACGTGTCAACATGAATCACTTGAAGAACGACTGAATATACATACCCTTAGATATAAAAGAAGAATAACCATAAAGGGTACAATAATGAGTAAAAACTTGAAAATATGAAGAGGATTAATATGTGGAGAAGGAGTACCTGAATGAAATCAAAAGTAATATTGATAAATCATAAGCCATAAATGATTAACATGAAATATGAATAAAATGCATGAATATGAATATTGACCATTTTGAATCCACCAGAACCTTATTGTAAAGTAAAAACATTCATCTGAACGATCAGGACTGTGGTTTCCAAACCCATCTCATCATTGCTGCAAACGTCTCTCTGCGATCAGTTTAGCTCTCGATGCTTCTGAGAAACAGGCCTGGATGTGGAAGTTCATGATCTGCTCCAGGATCAGGCAATCCATCGCTGGATTCAATCCAGATACTCGCTCTCAGATGACGGAGTGTGTGTCACTTTATGTGTTTGCGTTTGAATAGACACACAATAAACTATACAAACATTTCCTTCCTCTTCTCTTGAACAGTCTAACCCACAACAAATACATGCAGCAGTTAAAAACTTCATCGCTGATGATTGTCATTAATATACAGTGATAAATGACTCGATGATAAATTGAACACATGAAACAAATGTTGCATTTTTGAGTACATTTAAAGTTTTATGACATTCTTGTTCTGCAGATCCCAAAATGAATCCCAATCTTATCCAACAGTTGAGCACAAACTGACGGTTTGATCCAGATCAGGATCAACGTTGGTTTTTGAGATCGAATCCAGTTTCAGAACCCTTTTTTTCTTTTCTTCCCAGCAGCCCATTTTCATAATGTGAGCTAATCTAAAATCCCGTCAGATTCCTGATGAACAGCTGGATGCAGATGTTTGTGTCCATCTTCCCTTCCCGATCGGACACTCATTCACATGGAAGCACATTTCTGCCACATGAGGAAAAATCACGCTTCGCTCAGTCATAATTATGACATAAAACTGATAAAATGAAAAGTCAAAATTCTGAAATAGTCGAAGTTATAAAAGGTAAAAGGTCAGATAAAAGGAGGAAATTTACGATTTACGATTAATTTTTCAACTTTTTAATGTCATAATTATGACTTTTCAGTTGTAGTATGTCATAAATTGCATGTCAATAAAACAATAAGTTGATTTATTTTGATATAAATGATACAAAATAATACTAAACGACAAGAGGTTACTGTTTCAAGGCAGGAAAATAACAGATTCATCAGATTTGAGACTCATTCAGACTCAGCAGCTCGACAGAAGACAATAGAGTCATTATTCAGATCACTTCAGTTTTGTTCTCATCTGAGTGCAGGTAATAACATTACTGAATGTAAGTGTCCTTTAGCCCCGGCTGGAGCGAGAGGATGAACACGTCATCGGTGAGTCTGTGCAGAGACGGATCCAGACTCGCTCTGGCTCAGCTGAAGCTGGATTAACTGACATGAACTGCTTCACCACAGTGTGTTTCCACTTCATCAGTGATGCAGAAACCGAGCCTTTTCACACTCCACACCAGTCGCACCAAAAAACTAGTGCTCGTAAATCAGAGCTGCTTGTTGAATGCGTGTTTTGAGGCTTGTGTGAGAACCAGGCTCAGTCTGGAGGTTTGGAGCGCCGTGACCCGCTCAGGTCAAAGGTCATGGCCGTGGTCAGCGAATGAAAGCCTTGGGGCTCCTTGCAGGACAAAGAGAACCCATCAGATACTGGCCTTCACTTGCTTTCCCAGCGGGCTTTGCATACAAAAGCCTGAGAGAGGAGCTTCATGAGTCAGAACACAGGCGAAGGCTCACAGAAGAGATGATCCAGCTTCTTTCATCTCTTAACGACGTTTGTGCAGTTGTTCGTGCCGTTCGTAAAACCCCCCGCGGGAACTGCACTGTCTGGACGTCACACTCATGCGGTTCTCCGGCGGCTCTGGATCTCCGCTCTGCTCTCTGCTCCTCATGTGCTTCTGGCCCGCGGCTGCGGTCGGATCCGCCGCTCCGGATCATCCCGGCGTCTGTCCGAATCACATCAACCTGAACCTGTGGGTGGACGCGCAGAGCACCTGTGAGAGGGAATGCCAAACTGACCAGGTGAACAAACACAGACGCTCTCTAATAACAACACTAACAGAAGAACATTGAGATCAGCAGAGTTTAACTTAACTTATTCATTCCTGTGATCAAAGCTGAGTTTTCAGCATCATTACTCCAGTCTTCAGTGTCACACGATCCTTCAGAAATCATTCTGATATGATGATTTGCTGCTCAAGAAACATTTATGATTATTATCAATGTTGAAAACTGCTTCATGAAGTGTGGAAACCGTGATCAGGAGGTTTGATGAACAGCATCATTTGGAAATTGTGGCACTTGACACTGACTCAGATCTGTGGGGGTTTTCGTAACCGTCCTCCTGAATTCACGCTCTGCAGCCTAAACCCTCGTACGTGTTGCACTTTTCACACTCTCAGATGCAGACAGGAAGTCGCTTGCAATTTTAGCTCAATTTAAAACAAGATTTGCAGTTTTTCAGCATGTGTCACATCTGTGTGCGCTGGTTGATCAAAGACTGATATATGTGTGGGTGTGTTAAAGATCTGCACTGCATTTGAGAAGAGCTAAATCAGTCAGACTGTGCTGTTTTGAGAATATCTGCATTATTCTAAATCCAAACCCAGTTCAAACACCCTCATGATGTTATTTTTTAATATTGTCAGTTCATTGTGATTACAAGATGCCAGAAATCATTTGTGGTTGAACTAGATCTTTGGTGTTACTCAGTAATGTCGTGTCGCTTATGGTGTGTTGACAAAACATGACAGAGTGTTTGTGTGTGTATTTATTACTTCCTTC
This sequence comes from Anabarilius grahami, assembly GCA_003731715.1. NCBI lineage: Eukaryota > Metazoa > Chordata > Actinopteri > Cypriniformes > Xenocyprididae > Anabarilius > Anabarilius grahami. Next base: position 106,533 of record RJVU01058757.1, on the reverse strand, counting down.
ACTATATCCTTCACTTGGACCCCACAAGGACAAAATCTTTTATACGAGACTATATGTTGAATATATGTTTAAATGCTGACTCAATTTACTATTGTCCTTCCCTGCACTACACCTAAACCTACCCGTCACAGGAACCTAACGTAATTCAACATTCTTTTATATATATAATATAATATATATATATATATATGAATATATTATATGAATAAATTATATATTTATATATATAAGAATTATTAAGATTTTGTCAAACATTCTTATATATGATTTTTATGATGTTGTCACAAAATTTTAATCTTAAGAGTGTCAAAATTCTAAGAATGATGTAATTTTACTCTTATATTTTATCTTCTCTTTTTTGTGGACTGGCATTTGATTTGACTGGAAAAATGTAGCAGACCACCGATGATGACTTGTGCCCTTCAGTCCGCAGTAAGCAAGATCTTAAGAGCACTCCACAGTGGCCAAGAGTGATGTGCAGAGTTTTTTTAATGACCCTAAAAGTCTGTTTAGAGTTGACTGATCACTCTTTACATGAGTATGTATAGGGATAAAATTGGATATACGTGCAGTAGTTAGTTTTATTCAATTGCCAATACATAAAGTACTTTTTCTAAACTCTTAAAACAGCAACACACATACATCACACAATTAGCCAAACAGTTAATTTTCTGCCCAAAACCATATTTTGTTAAATATACACAAACTCTACATTTCAAAATGCTAAAAACCTTTTTCAACACATACTAACTCTATCAAAACACAGCAAACCTGATTCAAAATCGAGTCGTTCTGTCAAACACTAACACTAGTTTTCTGTCCAACATGAACATATAGTCAATCAATGACTATACTAAGAGTTGATGGCATTATGAAAACTGCATTACTGTCATGTTTCAGTTCTACCTGTAGAAAATATGAAATTCATAGTTTTTAAAATTCACTGCAGTAAAAGTATATTGCATGTAAGCCGTTCTACATTTCTGGTTGAGTGATGAATGTGTGCATTCTCGGCAACATAGCAACTATCTAAAAGTGAATGAGTCATTACTCTATAGACAAATATAGAATGTGCAGTAGAAAAAAGGGGTTGGGTGTTGATGGTGTTGATGGTGTTGATGGTGTCCCATAGAGGGTGGGATGGTGTCCCTTTGGTAGCAAGTGCCCTACGCAGACCACATATTCTGTGAATATGGAACAGTGGTAGAGGAATCGTTGTAGTAAAAGCTTTACATGAAGCTTTTACTGAAATGAAAACATGAAATTGCTGCCATTGATCAACAACAAATCCAACATACGTGGCCTGTGGTTACTGCTGAAGCTTATTTTCCACAACAGAATAAAAAGTATAAAAGGTAATTGTGACAATTCTATTTATTTGTTTGTTTGTTTGTTTATGTATTTATTTGCAATTGTAAGTTTATATCTCACAATTCTGACGTTTTCACCCTCAGAATGGTGATATATAAACTATAGGAACTGAGAGAAAAAAGGTCAGAATTGTGAGATAAAAAGACAATTACCTTTTTTTATTTTCAGAAATAAGCTTTCACAGGTTCCACATGTGTAAGGAAGGGGGAAACAACAGAGATGCACAATCCAGCACACATTCTTCCTCCTCTCCTCCTTCATCTATTCTTCTCTCTTACTCACATATTTGTTTTTTGTTTTTTTGCTCCTCTGTGTTCTTCTTCATCCACACTGAACAAATCCAATTCAAAGAGTCCTATGAAAGTTCTTCAACACCTGACTATGCCTCAACTGAGACTGGAATATGCTATTTCTCAATATTTCAGTGATCTGCTAATTCAAATGCTTATCAGTTGTTTCAGTATTTGTTTTATATATATTTTCAATACTTTTGAGCTGCTGTTGTTGCAAAAGTAGAGGTTTTATAATATAGTTAATGATTGTAACATTAGGTCTTCATTTCTGACTTGCTGTGTTTAAGCATTTGCAAATAAGATGAGAAAGATCCATGATTTTGGTAGCTTATATGAAACGAATTGACTGCATTTTGTGTGAAAACAACATGAATTGTGTTAATGCTATGATCACAACAGACGGATGTTCTGCTGAATGTGTTTAGATTTAACACATTTAGCAGCTAAAATGTGATTACAGATTGGACAAATTTATGTTAGCAATTGAAAAAAAACCTAATTAAAAGTTAACTGAAACTCGTGTTTGTGTTTCTGCAGGATTGCGCCGCCTTTGAGAAGTGCTGTACTAACGTGTGCGGCCTGCTGAGCTGCGTGGCGTCCCGTTTCTCTGACGGTGATGACGGCCAGTCGGGGGCGGGTGTTCCGGCAGGAGGCGTGGCCAGCTGCGACGAGTTCGTGTGCAGCCAGCAGGGGGCGGTGTGTGACGTGTGGGAGGGGCAGCCGGTATGCAAATGTCAGGACCGCTGCGAGAGCGAACCCAGCTTCACGTGTGCCTCCGACGGCCTCACGTATTTCAACCGCTGCTACATGGATGCGGAGGCCTGCAATCAGGGCGTCACGCTCACCGTGGTCACCTGCCGTTATCACCTGTCCGGGCCGAACGCCAGCCCTCTGCCGCAGAACACCACGGCTCAACCCACGTCCACCGCTGACGACATCGAGCCCTTTCCACCCACCCTCTACTCCAACCCACAGCACCAGGTCATTTACCTGGGCGGAACGGCCAGCTTTCACTGCGACGTGATTGGCCACCCGAAGCCCGACGTCACCTGGGAGAAGCAGTCTGAGCTGCATGAGCGGATCGTCATGCGGCCGGACCAGATGTATGGGAACGTCGTCATAACCAACATCGGCCAGCTGGTGGTGTATAACGCCCAGATGTTGGACACTGGAATCTACACCTGCATCGCGCGGAGCTCTGCTGGCGTGCTGCGAGCCGATTACCCGCTTTCCGTCGTCAGACGTGACAATGACGACTTCTTCGACAACGCTGAGGCAGGCTTGCCGTTGGGACGCCCATTCTCGCCGGCCGACTGCTTGGCGGCCGTGGAACGGGGCGAGTGCGGCGAGAAGCGAGTAGACTGGTTCTACGACGCGGCCCGGGGCTCCTGCCACGCGTTTGCGCACGGAGGCTGCGAGGGCGGCCGCAACCGCTTCGAGACGTACGAGGAGTGCCGGGCATCGTGTCAGCGCGAGGGGCTGGGCGTGTGCTCGCTGCCGGCCGTTCAGGGACCCTGTAAGCACTGGGAGGCTCGCTGGGCCTACAACGGCCTCATGAAGCAGTGCATGGCATTCGTTTACGGCGGCTGCAATGGAAACAAGAACAACTTCCGCACGCGTAAAGAATGCGAAGCCAGCTGCCCGCAGCCAAAGCGGCGTCCGTGTAAAAACTGCCGGCCGAGAGGAAAGATAGTGGCGAGTCTTTGCCGCAGTGACTTTGCCATCGTCGGACGGCTCACCGAACTCATCGAGGAGCTGGACTCGGGAATCGCTCGATTCCATCTGCAGCAGGTCCTGCGTGATGAGAAGATGGACCTGCAGCTCTTTAATACGCAACACCTGGAGGTGCTGCTGACGCGTATGGACTGGAGCTGCCCCTGCCCCAATATCACACAGCACCACCAGCTCCCCCTGCTGGTCATGGGCGAGGTGCAGGACGGCACGGCCGTGATTCTCCCCGACAGTTACGTCAGACCCATATCTGAACGACGCCTGAAGAAGATCCACCAGTTTCTGGACAAGAAGACTTGTGAGATGCTGCAGAGATTCCAGGACTGATTTTACACGGATCTGGAGGTGTAGCATGATCCGGATTCAGTTGGAGGACACACACACTATACAAACATATATATGTATGTGCTACACTGTGATCTTTAAGCTCAAGACTAGTTCTCACATAATGTTCCTCATGTTCCTCAGAATTGCCTTGCTGATGGTACACATGCAAACCAACAAAGTGTGCAGAGTTTCATCTTTTTATCTGTTGATCTCGTTATCATTAATGTGCCAGATCTGAACGGCGAAGGGGACAATTTTCGAGATGGTCCTCACTGCAGAACACAAGATCCAACGGGCGGGGTTGGATCTAGATACAACTCCTCTCACTTTCCATAGCCCTAAACCTACCCGACTCCGCCCCTTGGATCTTGAGTGTTCTGCAGTGAGGGGCGACTGCAATTTTCAGAGAATAGTGAATACATTTCAGTCTGTTCCTTACACAAAGCAATATATGGTGACTGCAGATAACTTGAAAAACAGCACACAATTCACATGGACCACTGTTATGATACTTTCATTGTGCTTATAGAGGCTTTTTGGAGCTTGACACTCACAGTGACTGTTTCTCGTGAATCTGCTTTTGTGTTCCATAGAAGAAAGAAAGACTTACAGGTGAGTAAATTATGAAAACATTTTTTTTTTTTTTCAACGTTTGCTTAAATATTCCAACAGTAAAGTATTGCTTTTTTTATTTATTGTTTTTTGGGTAACACTTTACAATAAGGTTAATTTGTTAACATTAATGTATTTACTAACATGAACTAAGCATGAGCAATACATTTATTACTGTATTTGTTCATCTTTGTTAACGTTAGTTAATAAAAATACAGTTGTTCAGTGTTTGTTCATGTTAGGTCAGTGTTCCTCATTTTAATAACGTATAAGTAAATGTTGAAATGAACATTAACAAAGATTAATGAATGCTGTAGAAGTGCAGTTCATTATTAGTTCATGTTAACTAATGAAACCTTATTGTAAAGTTTTTTTCTGTTGCATATTTCTTATAATTAGTTTATTTGATTTCTATCATTAATAAATGTTTTAAACAATAAAAAAAAATGTTATTCTACAGAAAAAGTGACAGCCAAAAGAAAGTTTTTGTTTTTTTCACAACACTTTTCAATAAAAATGTCCAATATACCAAGTTACTGTACAAGATATTTTTCTTTTTCAAAATTAGGTGGCAACAGCAGCATCATTAAACTGATCGAATAATAATGATCAGATTACCGGCGGCACAAACTTTTTTGAAGTTTGAAAAGGGAGTGTGGAGAAAAGTGACTGTTTCTGAGGGTAAACATGATCACTATGCTTAACCAGTTAACAGGGAACGTTCTGGCAAGGTTGGCTCAAAGTTATANCCGAGCTACCGAGCAAGCTTGATTACGGCCAAAAAAAGCCAAACGCCTAGAGCCGGAAAGTCCAAAGTACGTTCGTTTACAAATCGGGCACTCCGGTAAGAAGCGTTTTGAAGTCGTGACATGATATTGCGCGAGGAGACGCGAAAACGACTGTTTATGAATCCATAATCCGACCCCAGCCGTCGTCGAAACCGCGTGTGAAAACGAGCGAAAGGGCTTATCGACGTTTTGCCGGCCTCTAGCGTTCGTTTCTGTCGGAAACTGCAGCGAGACGTACTCGTCGGTACGTAATTTTGTGTCTCGCGAAAACGTGCCCACTGGTACGTCTCTCCCATGAGACCAGGTTGACAAAAACATTAATTTATTTCTGATATGTTTATCTTGTTGGATCAGTCTGCTGCTTTTGACACAATTAACCACCAGATCCTCCTGTCAGCCCTCATGATGAAGAGCATCTCAGGAACCGCACTCCAGTGGTTCAAGTCTTGCCTCTCAGGTAGGTTCTTCAGGGTGTCGTGGAGGGGTGAGGTGTCTAGGTCGCATCATCTTGCTACTGGAGTACCTCAGGGCTCAGTGCTTGGACCACTTCTCTTCTTCTTCTACATGTCATCACTGACATCTGTTATTCAGAAATATGGCTTTTTCGTGCTGATGACACGGTAGCTACTCGCATCTCAGCCTGCCTGACAGACATTTCTTGCTGGATGAAGGACCACCACCTTTAACTCAATCTTGTGAAGTCAGAACTGCTTGTGGTCTCAGCCAACCCAACACTTCATCACAACTTCTCCATTCAGCTAGATTCGTCAACCATAACTCCATCCAGGACAGCCAGGAACCTTGGAGTTGTGATTGATGATCAGTTAAACTTCACAATTTGCCTTACAACATTAGGAGAACATTCACAAGTAAAGTTCCCATAATGTTTGAAGAATCACAAAATTTATTGTTCCTTAATGTTTGCATAACCAAGAAAAACGTTTTCAGGGAACATTCAAAAATAATGTTTTCATAATGGGAACGTTAGAAAAATGTTCTTAAAACATGTTTTGTTAGCTGGGCTTTCACTGCTTTTTTCCTCCATTTTTCTATTGCAGTCATCTATCTTTTTCTGTGTGAGTATTAGGTTTGTCTGGATCTTTGATGCACAGCATACAGTGGGGAAAATAATTATTTGATCCCCTGCTGATTTTGAAAGTTTGACCACTTACAAAGAAACAAAGGGTCTATAATTTTTATGGTAGGTTTATTTTGACGAATAGAGACAGAATAACTATTTGATCCCCAAGCAAACTTGGTAAAGAAACCCTTGTTGGCAAGCGCTGAGGTAAGACGTTTCATGTAGTTGGTCACCAGGTTTGCACACATCTCAGGAGGGATGTTTACAGATCCTCTCTAAATCCTTAAGGTTTCCTGGCTGTCGCTTGGCAACTCGAAGTTTCAGCTCCCTCCACTGATTTTCTATAGGATTAAGGTCTGAAGACTGGCTAGGCCTCTCCATGACCTTAATGTGCTTCTTTTTGAGCCACTTATTTGTTGCCTTGGCGGTATTTTTCATGCTGGTCATTGTCATGCTGGAAGACCCATCCGTGACCCATCTTCAGTGTTCTGGCTGAAGGAAGGAGGCTCTCGTCCAAGATTTTACGGCACATGGCACCGCTCATTGGCCTCTCAATGCAGTGAAGTCGTCCTGTACCCTTAGCAGAGAAACAGCCCCAAAGCATAATGTTTCCACCTCCATGCTTTACCGTAGGGATGATGTTTTTGGGGTAATAGTCAGCCTTCTCTCTCCCTCCAAACAAAGCGAGTTGAGTTGATGCCAAAGAGCTCAATTTTGGTCTCATGTGACCACAGCACTTTCTCCCAAGCCTTCTCTGAATCATTTAGATGTTCAGACGGGCCTGTACATGTGCCTTCTTGACCTCGCGGGCACTGCATGATTTCAATCCATTGAGATGTAGTGTGATACCAATGGTTTTCTTGGTAACTGGGGTCCCAACTGCCTTGAGATCATTTACAAGCTCCTCCCGTGTAGTTCTGGGCTGATCCTTCACCTTTCTCATGACCATCCTTTCCTCATAAGGAGAGATCTTGCATGAAGTTCCAGACTGAGGGCGATTCATGGTTATTTTGTATTTCTTCCATTTCCGAATAATCGCACCAACAGTTGTCTCCTTCTCACCAAGCTTCTTGCTGATGGTCTTGTAGCCCATTCCAGCCTTCTGCAGGTCCGCAGTCTTGTCCCTGATGTCCTTTGACAGCTCTTTGGTCTTGCACATTGTGGTGGAGATGTTGCGATGGAAGATACAGATTCTGTGGACTGGTTTCTTTTATACTCATAATGAGCTGAAATTTGAAGTAATTTCTTAAAGTGACGGGACTAATCTGTGTTCCACTTGGGAATGTAACCAATCTGCGGGAGCCAGAATTCTTGCTGGTTGGCAGGGGATCAAATACTTATTTCACTCACTCAAATGCAAGTAAATTTATAACCTTTATATAATGTGTATTTTTCTGGATTTTTTGTCTCTATATGTTAAAATAAACCTACCATAAAAATATAGACCCTTAATTTCATTGTAAGTGGTAAAACTTACAAAATCAGCAGGGAATCATTATTTTCCCCACTGTACAAGTTTGAGAACTTGCTAAATAATATCCATGTGTGCGTGTGTGTGTGTCTGTGCACACGTTTTTGTGACATATCAGGACACAAATGTGTATAATGACATGGGTATGACATAGGTATTACAAGAAGAGGTGACTTATGATGTCCCCACTTTTCAAAAGGCTTATAAATCACACAGAATGAGTTTTAGTGAGAAAGTAAAAGTGTGCACAGTTTCCTGTGATGGTTAGGTTTAGGGGTAGGGGTAGTGTAGGGGGAGAGAAAATACAGTTTGTACAGTATAAAAACCATTACGCCTATGGAGAGTCCCCACAATTCACAAAAACAAACCTGAGTGTGTGTGTGTGTGTGGATGTGTGTGTGTTAAATACACCCTTCCTGTGATGTGGACATGTACTCTAACATGACGATCAGGTCAGATAGAGGTTTCTCTGTGATGGGAATGATTGCAAACACCATGACTTAAAGCATCTATGCTGCTGCTGTTCAATCTGTGAGAAACACACACACACACACACGCCCTGCAAGTGTGAGAAACGCTGTGTTAATGAGGAAATGAGTTTGTCATGAAGAAATGAACAGGAAGATGTTTGTCACACAGACGTGCAGCAGCAGGATGGAGACGCTCGGCTGGATTCTGTTCATGTGGGGTAAGAGATGCCCTCAAAGATTCAGATGATCCAGAAAGTACATTATCATTTTATAAAAACTGATATAAAGATAAAATATTTTGTTTGTATTCCTTGTTTTTGCATTCATGTTAGTCTGTAATCATTACAATGCACTTTATAAACAACACAAGGCTGATGTGTTCCTTTAGATCAGTGAGTGTGTGTGTGTGTGTGTGTTTGTATGCATGTGTGTGAGATGTATGTTTGTAGAGCGCTTTCTTTACATTTACGTTAACTTTTACATTAAGTTGAGGTGATGGAGTGTGTGTGTGTGTTGGGAACAGGGCGTGGTGGTTTTGTGGTGTGGCTATAGATGTGTTGACAGGAACTCACACATGTGTACACACACCTACCCACCCACACACACACACACACACACACACACAGCTCTTTTCTCATGATGTTGCTGCACATTTATGGTAGTGATTTTTTCTTTTTTTATTTAATGTCAGACTGCAGATGAATAATACTGATGTCTGTCTGTGCATGTCTGTTAGTTAGACACACACTGACCGACTGACTGAATGTCCAGAGCGAGAATGAATTTTTATGGCTCTGGTTAGAGCTGGTGAAGCTGGTCGTTCAGTTTGGTGGTTCTAGTTTTGTCTCTTTCAGCGTCTTTTGAAACACTGTCAAACAGGAAGAGAAACTCAGTGGATCTTTAAGAAAAAGTCTCACAAACATCTCGTGATGTCTCAACAGTCTCTCTCACTTCTCCAGCATCTCTTTCAGAGGCCTTCAATATCGACACTGAACATCCACTGAGATTTAACGGTTCGGCAGAAGATTTCTTTGGTTACAGCGTTTATCAGTCTGAGTTTGAAAACAGGAAACAGTGAGTGAAACACGCACACACTGGTTGCTAGGGTGTTCTGTGTGGTTGCTAGGTGTTTTCTGACTGTCTGATTGATTGTGAGGGTGTTTTTGGCAGGATCATTGTTGGAGCCCCATTAAAAAGAAACTCAACAGGTGAAATTTACAGCTGCACAGTAGATCTGCTGTCCTGCAGACCGCTGCACTGGCCAGGTATCAGCGTCACACACACTCTGTCATGGGCTTTCTGTTGACTTCCACTGTCTCACTCAAACCTTTGTGCGTCTGTTTAATCTGCTCTAACTGTGTTGTGGTTTGAGTTTGTCCTGTCATACTGAGGTCTCTCTCTCTCTGGGGATGATTGACAGGCTCAGAGAGCGTCCGGTTCTTCGGCATGTCTACTGCTGTGTCGTCTGCTGCTGTCGGACGCTTGACTGTAAGTTCAGCAGATTCCTTCATTATTCACTTCAGCGTTTGACTTCTGATCACAGTCTCTTCTGTACTCGTGTCCACTGAGGAGCGGGAAACACTGCAGGAATGTTTTTATTGACTGTCATACTGATGTAAATTGTAGGATAGAAATTGGCAACTCTCTAAAACTTCTCTGAAATTCAGTCTGTCATCACTTACTCTCCCTCATATCATTCCAAACCCACTTGACTTTCTCTCTTGAATGAAACACACAAAAGGTGAATGTAAAAATGTGTTTTTCTAGGCAATACCAATGAACTGGGACTGAAGCTATTATGCATCTGAAAATTGATCATTATGACTTTTGCACTACAATGCATGTCTTGAAGTCATGTGATGCTTTGTGTGATGTCAGTTTCAAATAGTTGATTACACTGAATCAATGAGCAGGTCGCAGTGGTAAACAGCAGAAGACCATGTGCAGCCCACCACCCACTCTAAGCGGGACGCGAACCGGGGCCCACCTGTATGGGACTCGGGCGCTCTAACAAAGTGTCTAAAGAACAAAGTTTGTAGTGTCAGTCGCTAGAGCGCCTCTTGAGATCAGAGGAGTGAGGTTTACCCACACAGCTCTTACTAGCCCACGTCTGCCACATAAGCCCTGAGTTTCCTCAGTTCATGGTCTTGTGTTAACATTATGTGGTGTACGTTTATCTCTTGGTGTTCAATAAAAGTCTTTATTATTTCTGTGAAACACATCTCATTCTTTGGATTATCACACAGCAACCCCCGACAGAACATGAGACCTCAAAAAAGATTTAAATGGAAAAAATAATAACGTATATCCCCACAGTCCACCTGCTTCTGCTCGAGCAGGGAGATCGCTCCCTTGAGGATCACACGAGAGACTTTCTTGATCTGGTGTGCCTTACTCACTACCCCTACTGCTTGCTATGTGTTTTCTATCACACTGAGCTTACTGAGCAGTCAAAGACCAATGGATGGCCCTTGAGAGGGAGCTTCACCGAGTATGAGGAGCGGGTGCTGGTGCAGTGTGACTCATCTTTTACCATCTGCCTCACTGATAAGATCATCACCAGCCTCACTTCAGACCCAGAGCCCAGCCAGCCGTCAGTCATGCCCGCAACGGAGCAAGAGCCAGAGCTCACTGCGATCGCCAGAGGCTGTTTTCATCTCGAAGCCAGGCCCAACACGGAGTCTGTCCAGTTGTGTGAGCCAGCATCAGCGTCTGTCGTTGAGAGCGTATTAGTGGAGTTTGTCAGCATGAGATGGAGCTCCGCCCACACTTCCGTCGCTAAGGTTAGCACTATGAGCTGGGTTCCAGAGGAATTATTATGTGATGAGCTGGATGAGGAGGTGTTTGCTATACTACAGTCACTGGTGGCCCCATTCAGTTCCAAGTCTTCTCAGTCATCACTGGATAAGTCCAGTTCAATGTCGCCTTCATCATTCAGCACCTAGTCTTCATCGTCCAACCCCAAGGGTGTACTCACACTAGGCTCTCAAAACCGTGCCCGAGCGCGTTTGACCCCCAAAGCCTGGTTTGTTTGACAAGTGTGATCGCTCCGTTCTGTACCCGGGCGCGGTTCGTTTAGCCGTCTCTTGAACAGGCCCGCTTGGAAGAGATGGGCCAGAGCACGGTTCGGTTCAATTCATGTAATGAATTCGAGTGTAGTTGGGTTTATAACGGGTCTGCTTCTCACCTTATTGATGAACAGGAATTGTAGTTTGCAAATAAAGCTGCAAATTCCTCCATTAAAGTCAGCTGCCTTCATAATAAACCTCTGATACTTGCTAGTGAGAATCGCTGTGTGGCATAAAAGATCAATCTTTTAGGCAGTATCTTAGCAAAAGTGCATTTCTTCCTGTTTTCTTCCATACAAAAGTTGCATCGGATATGACATAAGTATGCTCCGGCCCGGAACATTGTGGGGGAGTGGGAAGGGGGGACAATCGCGCTCAGGCTCGCTTCAAGGCAACCGTGTCTAGTGTGAGTACACCCTAAGTCTCCTTCGTCGCAGATGGTCCCATCCAACATCCCTCTTCCACTATCAAAGCCATCCTCTGCCTCGTCTCTGCTGTCTTCCTTCAGGGGCTGTGGGGTAGGGGGGAGTTAAGTTACAGTCATGTTGAGTGTCTCTGTCTTGTTTACTTTCTGGTCATAGCTGTTATTTGATTATCATCCTCTGAGTATATAAGCCCTCAGTTTCTTCCGTTTATGGTCTTGTTTTTACGTTATGTTAGTTGTGTGGTGTACATTTACATCTTGGTGTTCATTAAAAGTCTCAATTCATTCATTCTGCATCACACATCATCTAGTTCATTGGATTATCACACAGCAACCCCTGAGAGAGGGAGAGTAAATGATGACAGAATGATAATTTTTGGGCAAGTCATTCCTTTAATAGTTAATGTTCACAGAATGTTCATATTAAAATGTGGCATTTGGTAAATAAAAAATGGGAACAGGATTTTTGAAATACTTTATAGAAATATATATATATATCAGATGTTTTTGTGATTGGTGATCCTCCTGATGTTTCTGATGTGACTGTGTCTCTTTCTCAGAGCTGCAGTCCGTATCTTCCTCATGACTGTGACGGAAATTCGTATCTGAACGGTGTCTGCTACCAGTTCAACAGCGGTTTACAGCCCGTCTCAAACTTTACCGCTGCTTACCAAGGTCTGACGAGTCTGACACAGAAAACAGCTGTTACTGACACTTTTAGTTCTTGGTGAAGTTCCTAAACGTAATTTCGGGAGGAGTGAACCCATCTAATCTCTTAATTAACTGCCGGAGCATAACATTTCAGTTGGTGTGATGTTTACTGACAACTCAATTAATGACTAAAGACACGATTAAATATATTATGTTAAATACTTGTGGAATAAATGGATTTATTGGCCATCTTGTCAATAATTTATGGTTTGATTTCTAAAAGAAGTTGTTGTAACAGATGTGTTTCCATATCTTGTGATATTTCTGCAGAATGCACGAAGAGAGAAGTCAATCTGGTGTTTCTCTTTGATGGATCCGCCAGTATGAAAGACAATGACTTTGAAATGAACAAAAAATTCATTATAGATGTTATGAAAAAACTTTCAAACTCATCCATAAAGGTAAATCAATCCATTACTATTAATGTGGAAATATCGACATGTAATAGTTTTCTAAGGTTATTAACGGCACGTGTGCTTGTTGTTTGTCTCTCTGTGGGTCAGTTTGCTGCTGTCCAGTTTTCATCTGCATTCAGAACTGTGTTTGACTTCAATGACTATCAGAATGGCTCCGCTGAAGGGAAACTCATGAAAGAGAAACACATGAAATCTCTCACAAACACACGCAGAGCAATCAAATATGCCTTGTGAGTGAAACCTTCATGTACTTCTAGATCAGGGGTGTCCAAACTCAGGGGGACTGTCCTGCAGATTTTAGCTCCAACCCCAATTAAACACACCTGAAGCAGCTAATCAAGGTCTAACTAGGCATACTACAAACTTCCAGCCAGGTGTGTTAAGGCAAGTTGGAGCTAAACTCTGCAGAACAGGACAGAGTTTGGGTGGCCCTGTTCTAGATGCTCACTGAATTTACACTTTAAAACCGGGTTCACACTGTGCAATTTTGGCCACGATTTGGTCATCTGAGATGAATTTTGCAAATCCTAAAAGATTCCTATGATCCTAGCCTAAAATCTGTAGTCTTTGATCTCTAGTTTGACATGTTCACAGACAGCCGGTTAATAACTGTTGCGATCAAATTTTACCTCCGACCAAATTCTAGCAGTGTCAGAAGATTTGGCGCACAATCCTCCAGTGTGACTTCTCCTACGACGAACGTCAAATTGTCTTAGTTTTTCAAGACAAGCCGTGATCAAAATAGAGATGTGTTTGTTAGCCACCATTTCAGTCCCGTGTGTAACGCAGCTCACAGTTATCGAATGTGTATGTTTTGATGATGTAAAACTCCGGACAAGTTTTCATGCGCGCGTCCGTTTTTAACACGTCTTGACTGTCGTGCAGTCTGACATAAATGACAGCTGAGATCCCACAGTGTGTCATGAGGATCATGTTCGTACAGTCTGACAAGCAACAATCCTAAAGGACTGTTATAAATCGCACAGTGTGCACCCGGCTTAAGAGGAAAAGTCTTGAAATGCACACAATGATGGTTCTATCTGTAGTTTTGCTATTTTGTTCTGGTCTGATAAACACATTAAAGTTGGACTTTGTCATTCTTTAAATTAGAAGTTAAAACACATTGGTGTAGAAACTACAGAGGCATGTTGACACTGATCAAATATTCATGTCATTATTTATGATTTATTAAATCACCAGAACCAATCTCCTGAATAACGCGTCGTCTGGAGCCGATCTCAGCGCTCAGAAAGCCCTGGTGATCATCACAGATGGAGACCCCACTGATCCAGAGAGTGAAAATATCATCCTTAAAACATGTGATGAGCAAAATATCCTCCGCTACATCATTGGGGTGAGTTTCCTTACAGCTCAAGCTGGTCATTTTCATTGTATGTTCAGATAGTTTGAGGTGTGTCAGTTTCTTGTTTAGAGTCACTGTGAGTCAGTCACCAGTATTTTCTTTCCTGAAGAATGAAACACTGTGACACTTTCACAACATTGTTTTTTTTTTGAGAGGCCTGTCATGTCAACTTGACAAACAAATGTGAGTTTGGGGCAGGAATATCTGACTAGGAGAGTGTTAAAGAAACCTGTCTGGAAACAGTCATTATTTGTGCATTTTGGTGCCTCTAGTAATGCAGAAATGACACAATTCAGCTTTAAGTGGCAAGTACTACAAGTACTAATTTATCACAGATTAGTATCCGTTACTTTTAAGTTTTTTGTCACCGGGTGCACAGGGGAAAATACTCAGTTTTCTGTTTGTTTCCATTTTTCAAGAACAAACATCCAAGTTCAATAAATGATGTTTTACACATTGAGCTGTTTCAATTAACATGGTTATTAAGTGTTTATGCACACACAGTCAGACTTTATGTTTTTGTTCATCAGGTTGGAAAACTTGACTTAACCAGACTCACTCAGCTGGCTTCAGAACCAAAAACAAACAACACCTTCTACATTCAAGACTACAATGGACTCGAAGGACTTCTTGACAACCTGCAAAAAAAGATCTACAACATTGAAGGTAAAATGCTAGTGTAAAGAAAATGGATGTACTGTGTAACGTTTTTTTTTTTAAAGCAACTAATGGAGAATCCACAGATGATTTTTATAGTTTTCCTTCTGTGGTTTCAGGGTCAAAGGATGCACAGAGCAAAGACAGGCCGAAAGAGTTATCACAAAGTGGATTCAGTGTCCTCTACCACAAGGTCAGAAATATGCCATATTTAAGTAAAAAAATAAAAAAATAAAAATACTGTTTCTTATAAGAAATAATTAATGTTATTCCATAATAGTAGTTGTTCTTGTGATTTGTGCACTATATTCCAAATCTTCTAAGGTCAAATTAAACCTCTCAAAATCTCATAAAATGCTGCCGATTTTCAATTTGTCAGTAGGCAATGATTCTCCCTGGTTTTTGTGGTGCATTATGGGAATGTTTAGTTAGGAAATGTATCAGTGCACTGGAACAATTTCAACACTGTGACGGCCGAAGAAATGGCCAAACCTCTGAACTAGTGAGCTGGTTGAGAAATGCTCACGGATTGTGCTTAAAAGCTATGAATTATTGAAATAAATAAATAAAAATAAATGAAGAAAATAATATTTAGAAATCAAAATTTGTCCAAAAATTGTCATATTCAGTGTAACAAGTCGTCACACGAAGTGGGATCCATAATCAGGATTTTATTGACAGCAGTGATCAGGCAGAATCGTAGTCGTAATGCAGGCAATAGATCAGGGCAGGCAGATATCAATCACAAGTCCAATAAATAATAAACAGTCCAAGGGCAGGCAGCAGAGAATTGTAGACAGGGAAAAAACTGGGTCAATAACAGGCAGACAATCAGAATAACAAACGCTCAGAAATGCAAACCGTAGTAGTACAAGACCTCACAATGATGGTGAGGTTGAGAGTGGCTTAAATAGTACAGATAATGAACGGCAGCTGGATGTGATGATTAGCGCCAAGGTACGGGGCTTGTGGGAAATGTAGTGCGTGTGTGAATGTGTGAGTGTCAGTATTGTGGTGATGGCACTCTCTGATGGCCAGAGGAGTGAATCACGGAGTTCGTCTCTGTGACATTCAGTCTGTCATGTAAATAATTTTACATATTGTTGTGTCTATCCCATTCATGGAAATATAAATGAATTTGAATTATAATAGTGAATTTATTTTTGTACACTTACGATACAAAAATCAATATTGGTTTGCCACTTGATGTAAAATGTGGGTCGTCACCACTGATCTGGTTTATTTGTTGCTAAACATAAAAACCCCAAAAAATAATTTCAAAGACTCAATGCCACTAACCTCGCAAATGATTGTATGTAAAAGGGGTGTAACGGTACGTGTATTCATCCCGAATCTTACGGTATGGACATCACAGTTTGGTTCATGCAGTTAGATGACAAATACAGTCAGTCACAGGTGATCCACACTCCAATCCAGAAGGGGCATGCGGTATTGCAACACTATTTGCTAACCGCCACAACAGAAAAAAGAAGAGAAGAAGATGAACAGACCATCTAAATATGCTTGTTATCTCTCAACCAGTGTATTAACCACGGAAAGATATCAATAAAACTGATTGAGAATAATATCTTATATTACATTTACCTCAGGCAAGGCATTATCACTCATCAGCACTCCCTTCATAAGCAGTCACGATCCTCACCACAGTTGTCTGGTCTTGTTAACATGTACGTCTATGTGTAATGCTACGTCTATGACAAGCTCAACGACCCACCTGTTATGTTCACCTTATATGTTCACCTGATAAACCTACCTGTTGTTCCTGACCTGTCTTCTGTCCCTCGTGTCATCTCCCTGGATCATCCACTCAGCCAGCATCACCGTCACCACTGCACCTGTAATACACGGACTGTGTTACTCTCCAGCTTAGTCATCCATAGACTCACTCAAATACTCACCATTGCTACATCCAGATCCTGTCATTCATTCCAACCTTATTCCTTATTCTAATCAATAATCTCTGTTTATATTTCTACTTACCTGTCTGTTGCCTTCTGTTCCGTGACAAAAGACCAGACCGCAAGAAGTAGGCTCCCTCGTCCAAAGGCGACTCCCTCCCGAGTTCCGAGTCCAGAGGCGACTCCCTCCTGAGTCCCGAGTCGCCTCGAGTCCAGAGGCGACTCCCTCCCGAGTCCCGAGTCCCGAGTCCCGAGTCCAGAGACGACTCCCTCCCGAGTCCAGAGGTGACTCCCTCCCTGGTCCAGTTCCTGTGTTCTTTTAAGCCTATGTCTGGGCCACACACATGGTTGGTGGCTAACCGTTCCCGGCCTTGGTCGCTGAGCCTGGAACCCACAGAGGCCACACCACCACCACCCCTTGAGCGGCCAGAGTTCTGCCATGGCTTCCCGAACTGCCAGAGTTCCATCCTGGAGACGACCTACCCTTATCACCCTGATCACCCGTCACGACTCCTTCCCTCCCTCCCCGGCTACCATCTACGGCGTGAGGATGCGCCTTCCGGGAAGAGACTGTCCTCCAAAAAAAAACTACCCTATAGGTCGTTTTTTAAGCACCATATTACAACCTAGATTTACGTTTTGAAGTCATGTGCCCTCTAGTGGGCGTAAAAATAATGACAGTGTCGTGTTACGTCTGTCGTCATGAAATGACGTATGACAATCAAAATGAGTGTTCATTTAAATAAAATGTGTGGACTTTTTACACCATTTCTCCTATTTCCATTTACCAAAACTAATTTTTAATAACGACTACACCCACCCCACCCCTAAACCTACCCTTAGTGATTTATAGTGCATACACACTTTATGAGCACATGCGTTCTCTGGGATCGAACCCACGATCGTATGATCACATGATTTCATGTTGTTATTGCAATGCTCTACCAGTTGAGCTTCGCGAAACCCGAAATAAGACGCAGATAAAAGGGAACAATGCATTAAAATGAAAGTGTCCTGTTGTCAATAGGGGCGCAACTATAGCAAACGCTCCTATGGGTCGTATTTCAGGAATTAAAATGAAAGTGTCCTGTTGTCGATAGGGGTGCCACATTAGTAAACGCTCCTATGAGTCGTATTTCAGGGAAGTGACAAACGACCTGTATGGTCGTATTGGTTGGAGAACATGTTGTCCGGGATGGAGGAGTACAGTCACAGTCACCAGCACATGCACTCCAACTCCTAGCATTCCTCCTGTTCCACACCTGCACTCTCTCTTATCAATCACCTGCAAGCCATCACCATCGTTACTACTCATCATCACTCCCTTCATAAGCTGTTACCATCCTCACCACAGTTGTCTCGTCTCGTCAACGTGTACGTCTATATATGACAATCTCCACGACCCACCTTTTACACTCACCTGAGAAACCTAACTGTTGTTCCTGACCAGTCTTCTGTCTTCATGTCATCTCCCTGGATCCTCCACTCAGCCACCATCACCGTCTTCACCGTCACCACTGCACCTGTAATACACGGACTGTGTTACTCTCCAGCTAAGTCATCCATAGACTCACTCAAACTGCAATACTCACCATTGCTACATCCAGATCCTGTCATTCATTCCAAACTGTTCAATAAACTCTGTTTATATTTCTACTTACCTGTCTGTTGCCTTCTGTTCCATGACAACTGCCTGATGTGCAATTTACGTGTTTGTTTTTTTAGTTGATTATTATATCTAAAACAATTACAAAAATTGTAACCTTTAATATTATAATAAAGTGCAAATAAGGGCTCCCTACATAGTTTACAGCATTGGCTGAGATTTTTATTATCTTTAAGAAAATGTTAATTATAATTTAACTTATTTAAAGAGAGACACAATTTGTTCAATAAATGTTTAATTTGTTTCAGGACTCTGTGATTGTGGGTTCGGTTGGATCTAATGACTGGCGTGGATCTCTGTATGAAGTGACGGGATCAGGATCTGGATTCAATGAGACCGAGATTAAGGATCCAGCTGTCAGTAAAGACTCGTACATGGGTATGTTGAAGCTTTTGCTCCTTCCTGGTCTGATGTGGAGTGTCTGTGCATGTTTTAATGATGCTGATGATGTTCAGGTTACTCTGCTGTGCTGGGAATGAGAGGCGGCATCTCTCTTCTGTTCTCTGGGGCGCCGCGGGCCGAACACACGGGTCTGGTGACCCTCTTCACCAAGAATGAAGGCACATGGACAGTGACGAGGAACATCACCGGAGAACAAGTTAGTGAAGAAAAACCTCATGATATTCAGATTCTCCACTGGCAAGAGCAGGGCTTCTCAAATCCTACGGTCAATAAGACATAAAATATATCCGCAAACACCATTTTACCACACACTCTCATGAGATTGTAAGGACCACCCGTCTGCCCAACGAACGGATTCCAATGGCCTGGTCAAAGGTATAATGCTTTCCAGCGCTCCTGTGAAGTTCACTTAATTTTTAGAATTTAGTAGCGGCGCGCTTAATCTGTCTCCAATTTCAAATGATTATTATATTTAGATTGTGTTTCTAATTAGAACTACTATTGGTTATGTATTAATTCAGAACTTTGATTATTCTGGGTATCCCATATTTTTAATTATTCGTTCACACGCACCGGCCTACGTGGATCTCACAGACAGTTCTGATTCTAAGAGAATCAGAGTAAGAAATGCATATACACACAATGGTGTAAGTGAGTATTTTAAGACACACACCCATCACTGCATAAGGGTTTCTGGCTACAGAATTTCCCCAATGGCTTTTCTGCCACCTTCCCTTAAATACCCAGACCAGAACAAAAGGATTGTAAATATTTACTACACCAACACCTTGTTTTAATAATAATATGATAATAATAATAAGATTTATTTATATTGCGCCTTTCCAGGGGTCAAGGACACTTTTCAATGTACAATTATCAAGGAAGAGATAATACGAGTAGACAATGCTGAGAAACAATAATGGACAGGGAAGCATACAGAAAAATAGAGTCAAGCACAATAAAATACAAAACAGGACTTAAGAGACATAACATAACATTCAGAGAAATATTAGTAATAATGTAGAGCAATCAATATATCAAATCAGAGGTATAACATTCAGAAAACAGGTGAGTTTTGAGTAATGATTTAAATTCAGAGATATTATTAACATAACAGAGTGAGCGGGGGAGAGAATTCCAGAGTTTGGGAGTGATAGTACTGAATGATCTGGCCCCCATTTAAGAGAGGCGATGCCGAGGGACAACGAGAAGGCCAGAGTCAGAGGAACGTAGTGAGCAAGTCGGAGTGAGTCCCTCGAGAGCTGCCTGTGCATGCTCAACCCCCAGGCAAACAACACACATCTCATGTGTATCCCCGTCTGGAATGTATCTTGTACAGGGATAAACACATCTTGTGAATCGCTTGCCTTCCACCATTTTGTGTCTTATATATATATATATATATATGTATATATGTGTGGTGCAAACTGATGCTCTTGTCCTCAGACGAAGAGATCTTGTCTTTCGAATAATATAGATGATAGACAAACAACACCAAATAAGACACACAAGATAACATAGAGCGCTTGCTGAAGACAACAGAAGCTAGCGATCTCTGCATCCGGGTATGCTTTATAGTTTCCTGGTCCGTGACATCACCCGCCTCTGACGTTTCGCTACGCGATTGGTTAGATACATGAGTGCTTCAATGACGTTATCACGCAGAAGGTTCCCAATGCGTTATATGCAGCGTCGACAGTTCCCACGAAAGGGAATTGGGGTGATGTGAGCAGAACGCTTGGTATGGGTGAGTATTCTAGCAGCAGAGTTTTGAATGCATTGTAATCTGGAAATGGAGCTGGCAGGAAAACCAATGAAAAGGGCATTACAGTAATCATGGCGTGATGAGACAAATGCATGGATGACAGTTTCAGAGTCTTTGGTACTGATGAAGGGACGGAGTTGGGCAATGCGACGTAAATGAAAGAATGCAGATTTGGTAATAGAGGTAATATGAGACTGAAAGGAAAGGGTGGAGTCAAAGATTACACCTACATTTTTAACAGTATTGGATGTTTTGATGTGAGAACCAGCAATTTCACAGGTGAAATTGGTAGAAATATTTCTGGTAAGGGAGTTCCAATGAAATTAATCTCAGTTATGTCCATGTTAAGTTTCAGAAAATTTGAATTAAGCCAATCTTTTATATCTTTCAGACAAGCAGAGATTTGGTCTGTTGGAGGAGGTAGAGTAGGTGTGCAGATTGAGTATAATTGAATGTCATCAGCGTAAATGTGAATTATGAATAATAAAGGCCCGAGAACAGATCCCTGGGAAACACCACTCTTCAGGTGGACAGTGGGTGATCGAAAATCCTTGACTGAGATGTAAAATTGTCTGTCAGAGAGATAGGAAGAAAACCCAGAAATACCCAAATCAGAGAGACGAGAAACAAGTAATTCATGGGAGACGGTATCGAAGGCAGAGCTGAGGTCGAGTAGCAGAAGTATAGACAGAGAACCAGAATCAGCAGAAAGCAGTAGATCATTCACTACCTTTACAAGTGCAGTTGTAAAGGGTTAGTACTATGGAGGGGGCGAAAACCAGATTGAAAGGGATCGAAGAAATTATTTTCAACTAGAAAAGACTGTTGCAACAGTGCTTTCCAATAATTTAGCTATGAAGGGTAAATTTGAAATAGGACGGTAATTAGATAGAATTGAGGGGTCGAGGTTGGGTTTCTTGAGAACAGGGGTAACTGCAACAGTTTTGAGTGGCAGAGGAAATGAAGCAGAGGTAAGAGATGTATTGATGAAGTGAGAGATAGGTGCAGAGATGGAAGAATGGCAAAGTTTCAGGAGAGAAGTAGGAGCAGGATCAAGTTGACAGGAAGAAGAGTTGGATTTCAAGATTAACTTAGAGACAGAAGATGGGGTTGTCAAAGAAAAACAAGACAGAGTTTGACTGGATAGATTTGGTGGATAGTTGAGCTTTGTATCAGTAGAGAAGCATTGGTGGATGGCATTGGTCTTTTCAAGCAAATAATCCAGAAAAGAACAGCAAAGCTCATTAGAAGCTAGGGAGTCTTGAGGTGGAGGTTTAGTAAGCTTATTTATTGTATTGAATAATGCTTTTGGCCTGTTACTTGATTTATTAATTGTGGCAGACACAAAACTAGAGCGAGCCGAGATGAGAGCAGATTTGTATATTTTAAGAAGATCAAAAAAAAGCTAAATAATGTACAGCAAGACCAGTTTTTCTGTAGAGACGCTAAAGCCATCTACCAGTAACCTTGAGAATTCGGAGCTCAGGGTATACCAAGGAGGGGAGTTGGTGGAAGGGACACTTCTGGTTTTAATAGGAGCATGCTGCTGTAAGATTTCAGAAATGATGGCGTGATAGTTAGATAATATCATGGAGGGAGAAGAAATATCAAAGACATCTGAGAGGTTCGAAGAAACAATAGAGCTACAGAATGATGCAGTATCAATAGCTTTCAGATTGCAGTATGAAATAACAGTTTTAAGGCGTTTCTTATGCATAGGCAGACTTAAGCTAAAATCAAGAAGTTTGTGATCAGAGATACCAGTGTCAGAAGAAGAGATGGAACAGATATCAACCCTTGATGTACATATAAAATCAAGGATATGACCACGAGTATGGGTAGGAAAATGAACATGCTGAGTCAGATTAAAACATTCAAAAACAGACATTAATTGATTAGTGTTAGAGCAAACAGTATCGCCATGTATATTGAAGTCACCAAGCAGGAGAATGGGAAATGACAATGAACAGGCAAGGGTTAACAGTTCACAGAGTTCAGAAAAAAGTTGGACAAAGCTTTAGGAGGACGATAGAACAAGATAATTATAAGAGAGTCAGCCTTCAATACCATATATTCAAATGAATTAGTATCATGAAAATTAAGTTGCGTGAGTCGGAGATTGTCCCAATAAATGACAGCGAGACCACCCACCATGCAGACGAGGTCTGGACAGGTACTTATATCCTTCAGGTGCGAGAAGATTTAACTGCAGAAAATCATCTGGAACTTGCCAAGTTTCAGTGAGAAGAAAAATGTCTAGCTTATTGTCAGTGATAATTTCATTGAGACAAGGGGCTTTGTCCGATATTGATCGGCAGTTCAGAAGCGCAAAATGACGATGCAGGGAATTCAAGTTAGCGGTACGTTGCTGGGCATCAATAAGATAAATTAAGGAGCGATGTATAGTATTCCCGGCGGGTAATTGTCTGGGCATGGACGACAATCTATGATTAGTCCAGATGCACGGAAGGGTATCAGGCTTAGAGCAAAAGGTACTCCTGAAGACACGCCGTGAGCGGTGAATGTATTGTGGGCACCGGAGAATCCCTAGACTCCGGCCACATTCATACGTCACAGAATCGAGACGCGGGTGGCAATTCAAGGCCCTTAGCTGCGATGGTAAATATCCAATATCCATAATGGAAGTGAGATAAAAAATTAGGCAGATAAGAGAGAAAAAATAAAAACTTTAGCCCAAGGCATGTTAGTACGTTACTGAGCAAATGCAAGCCGATCACAGGCGAAAACCACATTTGCCTAAAGACCACGTCAGACTAAATAGGAGACAACACACCCAGATAGCAAGCATTAAACGAACAGTGCAACTGACTGAGAGAGCGGTAACTCACCCATCAGAAGAGCCGAACGTGGTGGAGATGTAGTGGTGGGCTCGCAGCAGCCCGACGAGTTTGATAATGACAATAGTCCTGTTTAAAGATCAGCAGTGAGAAATGGAGAAATCCTGACAGAATACTGACAAAAATAATCCGAACAGAACGGTGGAAAAACATGTAGCAAAACATACAAACAGTCCAGGTGTAAGCGGCAGCACAGACGCGCACAGCGTTCTCGACCTGGAAGTAATGCAGACTATTTGTGGGATAAGGAGAGGGTTATCAGATATCTTGAAGAGACACCACCCAAAAAAGAGTACATAATTCTCATAAGTTTTCAATCTTTCTCATAATACAAGTGACTGATGTGAAATTAAGACCATTTTACCAATCACACAGAAATTTTATGAAACCAAACATGGTACCAAAGGGAAAAACAATAGATTCAAAAGATACATCATACGTAGTATATAGGCATTCCTAGAGAAGTTTCAGTGACTTGAGTCGGGGCAAAAGGAAGGGAGTAGGGTTGCATAGAGGAGAGAAGTTTGGGTAAGGTGGTGTCCTATACTATTTCTTTGAGATCTTCTCTCCAGATGAGTTTTAATGTTTTATTGGAGGATGTTTGATCCCAGCTTTTGTCTTAGCAGGAAACCAAGCCTTACAAGGTTTAGCATTTTAGAAACAAAAACCCAAACATATTAGCATTACACATAATATGGGCCCTGCAACGGTACTTCCAACCTGTGTGACACGTCTCCCGTTACTCCTGCTGTGTCAACGGGTGGGTGTGGCTGGGAGAATCTGAGCATCGCGAGAGTCTACCTAACGTTGTCTGTTAGGGCTAATTGAGAAAATGATTAGCACCTGTTTTGTCCTTTATGAAAAGGAAGCGTGTGAGAGTGTGGAGAGGCTGGTATCTTTGGAGTTTTGTGAGTTTGCTTCCGTTTAGCTTATTTGGTTTGTTTGGGTTTATTTATTTTGCCTTTGTTGTTACTTTGTATTTGGTTCTGTCTGATATTTTAACATCATGTGTCAGACAGAAATTGGGGTTATTTTTGTAAGTGATTTTCCGTTTTATATATTTTTTTTATTTACGTTAATAAACACTCTTGTTTCACCCTTACCAACCTACTAGTCCTCCTTTTATTTGTCGCGGCTTGAGCCGGTCATGACACCGGGAAAAAGATTTTAAAAAAATCTACATTGACATTTGCCTTGGTAAAGCAGAACATGTTTTCATATTGCTTATGCTAAAATGCAAATGCATTCATTTTGATTGATTTTTGTCATCAGATTGGATCATATTTTGGAGCGTCTCTGAGTGTGTTGGATCTGGACTCGGATGGAGACTCAGATTTCCTTCTGGTCGGATCTCCGTTATTTCATCAGTCTCAGCCGAGGGCAGAAGGGAGGCTGTACGTCTACGATTTATCAAAGGAGGTATGGACAGATTCACAACATATTGCATTAATAAATTCAAAAACATATGGTGCTTAATGTCAGGGCCTGTGACGGGAAGTTTGCTAGTCATCACCATTGTGTTACTCCAATGAAGGGATGGGCAACTTCAGTCCTGGAGGGTCAGTGTCCTGCAGAGTTCGGCTCCAGCTCACCTGCCTGTAGCTCCAGTGATCCTGAAGACATTGATTAGCTGGTTCAGGTGTGTTTGATTATGGCTGAAGCTAAACTCTGCAAGACAGTTACCCTTCCAGGACTGAAGTTGCCCATCCCTGCTCCAATGGGATTGTCGGTGTAATAGGTTCCCGGTGAATCATATTAAAGTCATGGAAATACATTGTATCGGTGCTGGTCATGTGCCGATGAATGAAGATTAAGTTAACTTTCTCTCTCTGTAGTATTTTCTGAAGACACTGAACGTGAGCGAGTCAAACACAGGCAGATTTGCAGCATCTTTGGCTTCACTAAAGGACCTGAACGGAGACAGCCTGTCAGATGTGGCAGTCGGGGCGCCGCTTGAGAATGACGGTGAGGGAGTCGTCTACATCTACCTGGGCGACAGGACATGTGGAATAAACCCCAAACACGCTCAGGTGAGACTTTGCTTTAGTTCCCTCAATCCCAAACACCCCAAATAACAGGGAATGCTCTCAGAACTTTCTGCTAACGTCCTGGCAAAACAATGAACAAACATTTTTCCAGTAACATTAATAGACTGTTTGTTGAATGTTATCTGGTCTTTAATAATGTTTTCAAAAAGTTAGCACAAAACATTATTTTTACATTGTTTTTTAAATGGTCTCATACATTTTGGGGCTGGCTCGATACCACAGTTTTGGCTTCCGTATGGTACCACAATCTAATACTGTAATATCAATATTAAATTGATACCATAAACGGTGTGAATTTTGGCTCAGGATTGTGAGTATTGCGTATATAATTTTACTAATTCCTGCAGGTTTCACATTTATAATGTGGGGAATTACTGCAAAACTGTGTGTGAGAGCAGCCATTAAAGCAGACATTTCGATCTGCTTTTAAATTTTTCTCTTTCTTGAGCAATACGCAAATGTTTTCTGAAAACACTATTGCAATTGTTGAGAGAGAAATAAACTAACAAAAGTCAAGGGTTAAGAGCCCAACTAAAGCAAATACGGATCACCATAATGGTGACTTCAATAGAAGAATTTTCGATAAAACAAACATTTAAACCTCAATAAGAACTTCTGTAGACAAATGACAGAAATAACATCAATCTAGTTACCAATAGGTGAAGCTGGTAATGCTGTTTTTGGAGTTTAATCATCCTCTGCTGAGATCTTAAGAGATTTAATGTCTTCTTTTATCTTCAGTTGATATCATCTAAGGCTGTGGCTGGAAGTCAGTTGAAATTTCTGTTCTTGTTGTTTCTCTTTCCTTCAGTGATTATACTTGTTAACAGCAGGTGTTCGAATGTTTCAGGAACATCATATTAACCTGAAATGAAGTTCCACCAACATTAAGAAAACTGGATATTATAACATTCCCATAACCAAAACTGAATGTTTAGAAAATGTTTTTAGAACAAAAAATTGTTTGGATAAACATGTAGAATGATGAACCGCTTTGGCACAATAGACCTGTGTGTGTGTGTGTTTAGCGGATCCCAGCGCGGTCGGTTCTGCCCGGTCTGAAGCAGTTTGGAGTGTCTCTGTCTGGTCAGATGGACATGAGCGATGATAATCTGACAGATGTCGTGATCGGAGCACAAGGAGGGATTGTGCTGCTCAAGTAGGACATTTTACCACACATTTACAGAATAATGTAAAGATTCTCTCATAGTCTCGACACAAGGTGTCATTTATGAACTCTGTTTGAGTACAGTCACATCAGTGGCCAGTTTTTAACTGTTTTTGGAGAATAAATGTAATGATTTTAGCAAACTATCAGTTTGAGTTGGTCAAGTTTTTCAAGGCCCAGTTAGTCTCACTGTATCATTAGCTATTTACTCTTTTCTCTCTCTTCTCAGGGCTCGTCCTGTGATGTCTGTATATGCACAGCTCAGTTTCAGTCCCAGTGAAATCAGTCTGATCGACTTTGAATGCCCGAGTGACAAAGAGTTAAACACGTTTAATCTCACTTCGTGTTTGACGGTGGCCGAGCGGACCAGTAGCAGCGGTAACGTCAATGACATCTCAAAGAGTTTCTGTCACATGAAGAGCATGGCCTCCATGTCTTACCTTCTCATGTCTCTCAGGATCTCTCAAGAAGAACCTGAATGTTTCTCTGAACCTGAATGTGGACGTGATGAGAGGAATCAATCGAGGATTCTTCGTTCAGAGTGATTCGTCATCCAGGACTCTGCAGCAGTTCGTCCTGCTGGATTCTGGGATCTCCTGTTTCAGCTTCCCCATCTTCATGAAGGTACATTTCGTCTATCACAGATTCAGCCAATCATGGCAGCTTCAGTTTGACAGCAAATGTTGTGTTTGTTTTAGAGCTGCACTGCAGACACAGTGTCTCCTCTGAAGATACGAATTAATTTCTCACAAACCGAGATGTTTTCTGAAAGCTCCAAGGCTATTCTTGACATCCACAGCAGGACGGAGGAGTATGTCGAGGTGAGCTGAGCTTCAGACATCTCTATTTATACACTATAGGCTTGTTAGATTCATGTCTCTCTCTGCCCAGAAATATCAGATCAATATCAGTCAACTATTAAGATCCTTCAGCTTCACTGTATAAATCTCTATAAAAGTTTCTGTTTTGTATGTGACTAGGTGCCGTTTCAAAGGAACTGTAATTCAAACAGCAGCTGTGTGTCCGATCTGAAGATGAACTTCAGTTTTACGTGAGAAACAACCAATAAATAAATCAGACACGATATTAATGTGAAATAGGATTTTAAATGCTTCTGAATATTGTCATCCTTCATAAGGTCTTGTTTAATTAAACATGAGATTTTGTGTTTGGTTTGTTCTGCAGGAACGACACGTTACTGGTGGTGAATCAAGCTCATTTCACTGTCCTCGTATCGCTGGCCAACCCAGGCGACGACTCCTTCAACACCAGCATAGTGCTGCACTACCCAGAAGGCCTCTCGCTCTCAAAATTTGACACTGTTAAGGTACAGCTCTCCGCACATCAAACTAAGGACTGTCAAGAACTAAACAAACCTTCTGAAAATGGTTTTGGCATTAAAATCAAAATATCAACTGAAATATACCTCTATATCAGTCCGAAACAACAACAGAATACATACAAGAGTGGTCGTGCTTTGTAAATTTTTTTAATTTAACATACTCATAAAATGTAATGAATTTTATTAACTTAAAATTAATTTCAATATTTTATCTTATGGTCCCCTTGGAGGATCACTGAGGCCCCCTAGTGGGCTGCTGCCCACGGTTGAGAACCACCATCCCAAGCTGTTTCTCATTGTGCCGCTGTGAAACACAGACTGAACGGCGGCTCAAAACACCCAACCGCATCATGAACATAGGATACGCAAACTACATCTCTCAGTGGGATAAAGAAAACCAGTGTTGCTAGTAAAGTTTAGAAGGGTGACTATTGCAATGAATGCAAAGCGGTTACAGTGACATACAGGAGTCGTACATTAGGCATGCGCAAGTCCGTTAGTGGAGATCAGTGTTTGCTTTAGTTGAACTCTTGATCCTTGACTTTTAATATTAGATTTTGTTTGGCTGCTGTAACTGAGTTATAACAGTCAGACAAGCAAAGAGAAAAGATGATCAGGTGGTGGTTATATTTTCACATAATCATTATTTGACCTGAATCACTGAACTCATTTAGAGCTCAATCTCTGAGTCAGATTTACATTATTGATTACAGCAGCACTGTGATTCTACAGCACAAGATCAGCTTTTACAATATAATCTGAAGGATTTTGCAAAAGTTGTTCTGATTTTGAAAAAAAAAAATGTTTTTTTCATTTGGAGACACAGACATCAAGAATCAGCGTATGAATCTCAACAGTGGTGAGGATAATAAAGCATGTAGCAGTGCATTCTGGGTTCCACCAATCAAAATTCATCCATGGCTCCCATCATGCATTGCTGCATGAATAAATTATGAGCTGAATTGTTTTAGTAATTTCCTTTATTCTCACTATTTTTAGTGAATTTATTCCCAAGGTTTTTTTTCCTTCATTTTAACACCTGTTTGCCACCTGATGGAGTTTGGGTTCCTTGCCGCTGTCGCCTTTGGCTTGCTTTGTTGAATATCAAATGTCAAGTGTTCCCAACAGTGTTTTGATCTGCCTGCACTGACACCATTGTATTTATCCGAACTGAGCTGGATGATGACATCTCTGTTTACTCCAGTGCTGATATAGATAAATTAACTAAATTAATAACTATTGATTCTTACAAAGGAAAGAATCAATACTAAATTTACTTAAGATGGATACTGACACCATTTTCTTTAAGAGCTGAAATGATATACCAGTTATCACTGTAAAGCTGCTTTGACACAATCTGCATTGTAAAAAGCGATAATAAATAAAGGTGACTTGACTATTTTATTATTTTTTTCGGTTTTTATGTGACTTTTTTTAGTAGCTTGTTTTCTAATGTTCAGAGTTGATCTGTTTATCAGAATATGCTGCTTGTCATCGTTGTTGAGATTCACAGGCTGATTCTTGATGTCTGTGTGTGCCTAAAAGAAAGATTTATTTATTTATCATTATTTTTTGATCAGAACACCTTTTGCAAAATCCTTTAGATTATATTGAAAAAGCTGATCTTCTGCTGTAGAATCACAGTTCGGCTTCCTTGTTTGCGTCCAAGCGTCGGCTCAGTATTGGCTGAACATGTGATAGGCACGACGCAGGAGCCGGCCAATAATCAGGTGCATTTGGACATAGAACACGGAAGCCTGCGCTGTGCTCTCTGCGTCAACTGCATATGACTATTTTAATGGTCTTCAATACCTTTCTGGACCTCAAAAGGTGCTATGATGTTGCTGCCCATGTGTGCTTCAGAAACCCTCAGATTTCATCAAAAATATCTTAATTTGTGTTCTGAAGATGAACGAAGGTCTTATGGGTGTGGAACGACATGAGGGAGAGTAATTAGAGAAATTAAATTTTTGGGTGAACTAACCCTTTAATTATGACCTGCATATACTGCAAAAAATATTTAATTTCCAGTAAAACACTATTGCACAGAGTTGTGTATCATTCTGAATTGAGTTGCAGTTTCAATTTGTAAACTAAAATGGTGCCAATTCTACAATCAGAGATTAATTTAGATATACAGTATTTAGATTAATAAAGATATAGGTCAAAGAATTGAAGGTAAAGAAGTTTCTGAATATCTCATTATAAGTCTAAATAAATTATGTTGTGGTGTTTTAAGGTCTATTCACACTGCATGACCAACGGCTACAGACACTTTGAGTTTTGGTGAATCAGCGTGTTGTCTTGTTTTTTGGGTCGTGGAATGTCTGAAAAGTGACGTACTGTAATCTGGTGATTGTCCTCATTGGTCATTGTCTGTTGGTGCAGTGTGATTTGGCATTTTAAGGACTTTATAAATGTGTGTGTGTTCAACAAACAGCCCAGCCGGACTCGAAGCAGCTGTGGTGATCGTGACAGTGGTGCTATGAACAGAACCACCTGCAGTATCAATCAACCAGTGTACCGCAGCGGCACCACGGTAAGACACACAGAACATGTTTCCTGCATTGCTGTAGTAACTTTCCTCATGTAATGAAACATCCAGAAACATTTAGTTTCACATCTCTGTCAGCATGAGGAGCTGAATTATCACATACAGTCACAGGGCAGGGAGAGAAATTAAAAATATATCCATATTCCTTACATTTCATACTTCCAATGTCTTTTTTTTTTTTACATTTATAAGGGCAAAGTTTTTTAACCTTATTAAAGGTATGTCTCATACTTTATGTAAAATTATTACATTTAATCAATTACTTCAATTCAAATGCTGTTATCAAATGAATTTGGTATCAACTTTATCCATTTTTGCGCTGCAGCAGTGGCTCAGAAGTAGCATTAGATGTATTTACACAGACTGTTTAATGCAGCTCAGAGGTGACATATGCACTTACGCTGCAGTTACAGTGGCATAAATAAAATATAAATTGATGTTTTTAAAATAACATTTTCAAAATAGAACTTTGAAATGGAAAAAAAAATTAAATGATACTTTTAAATCAGAAACTAAATCTGTCAGTAGGTGATGAGCGAGTCATTTAATCTTGGATTCAATCGATTTGTTCAAAACTGCGATTCATTCAGTAACTGTGTTACTAAATTCATTGGTGAAATAGAGCAAAAATAAACAATATCGACAATATTTTGTTTAAAATATGAGCCACTTAATATTAGCTTATTTTATTGTTATTTTAACTGTTTGTTTAAAATCAATGTCAATTTGCACTCGTGCTGATATTCGGAAACCCTTGCTTGTGTGATATTGCATCGGTATACTATAATCAAAAATAACCCTAACTATCTCATACAGGGGCTTTTTTGCCTAATATTTGGAATTTGGTGACCATTTGTGTTCATTTTTGCCCATTAATTTTCACTCCCACACTATAAAAAAAAAACATCATAAAAAAAGGGTCAGTGACTGTCTGTAAAATTAAAGTAAAATATTCTAATTTAAATAAAGTGCAAAAACTTTAACAGAAATTTTCATTCAACTTTTTTACAGAAAGTGTTATTTTACAGGTATTCCCTGAAATATTACAATAAATCCCTTTTACCGTAAAAAAAAACAAAAAACAAAAAAAAACTGTAAAATTAAAATAAAATATCCTAATTAAAATAAAGTGCAAAAAACTTGTACAGAAAAACATTTTATAGGTATTTCCTGAATTATTACTAACAAAACACATTGACTGTAAAATGTGAATCTCTTGCATTTAACCAGAAAGAGCACACATGCATGAATTATCGTAACTTTTAACGATAATGTGGCAAGGACTAAGGACCATCTGTGCCTTTGGAAATAAATGTGGCAAGGAAATGTGGCAAGGAAAATGTGCCTTTGGAAATAAATGTGGCAAGGACTAAGGACCATCTGTGCCTTTGGAAATAAATCCTCTGCAGTGGTGAGAATTGATCCGTCGCTGGCTGACGAGCTAAACACTTTCTACGGCCGCTTTGACAGCAATCTAAGCAGCGCGAGTCTGCCGATCAGCGCGTCAGGAAGCAGCAGTCAGAGCAGCGATGATCATGTGATCACCGTGTCGGTGGACGAGGTTAGGAGGGCTCTAAAGCGAGTGAACGTCAGGAAAGCAGCCGGACCTGATGGGATTTCCGGCCGTATCCTGCGGTCCTGCGCTGATCAGCTTGCTGGTTTGTTTACATCTATTTTTAATGAGTCTCTTGCTACATCGGTGATTCCCACCTCCTTCAAAAAATCTGTCATCAT
>RJVU01058757.1:40426-71981 GCA_003731715.1 Anabarilius grahami | reverse complement strand
GAACACACAACACTATTACACATTATTTACTTAAAACACTTACTTATATTTCAAATTTGCACACATAACTGTACATACAATTGTCTATATTTTCTTTTCTTTTTTGCACTTTGTCTATCTTGTAAATTTGTATATTATTATTTTATTCTTTTTATTATGTGTCTTGTCTTGTCGCTGTCACTCTGTTGCACTGTGGAGCTTCTGTCACTAAAACAAATTCCTAGTATGTGTAAACAACATACCTGGCAATAAAGCTCTTTCTGATTCTGATTCTGATTCTGATTGAACATGGGCTGGCATATGCAAATATTGGGGGCGTACATATTAATGATCCCGACTGTTACTTCACAGCCGGTGTTATGTTGAGATTCGCCTGTTCTTCAGAGGTCTTTTGCAAAAATCTAATTTACATAAGAAGGAGGAAACAATGGTGTTTGAGACACACTGTATGTCATTTCCATGTACTGAACTCTAATTATTTAACTATGCCGAGGTAAATTACATTTTCAATTCTAGGGCACCTTTAATCATTTGAATCATTCAGTCAGGAGACTTAGTTTTAAAATGTTGACGCTAAACCAGATCCGAGGACTGGTTTGTCATGATAGTTCTAAAGGATGTATACTTGCATGTCTCCATCCTTCCTCAGCATAGGAAGTTCCTCAGGTTTGCTTTCAGGGGCAAAGTATACCAATGTTACCATAGGTTCTTCCATTTGGTCTAGCTCTATCACCCCACACGTTCAAGAAATGCGTAGATGCCACTCTGGCCTCGCTCAGGCTGCAGGGCATATGCATTCTGAACTGATTAGATGACTGGCTAATATTAGCGCAGTGGGAACAGATGGTCAGTTCGACATCGAGATGTCGTTCTTGCTCATATGAAAAAGTGGGGTTGTGGCTGAACGCCAAGAAGAGTGTGCTTTCTCCACTACAGAGAACCACCTTCCTGGGCATGGTATGGATTCAGTGATGCTGCGGGCCGTTCTGTCGCCCACTCGTATTGCTGCAATCTTTTCAGTCACACAAGAGATATAACTAGGCCAGTCACTCACTGTAAAACAGTTTTCTAAAACTGTTGGGTCTGATGGCAGCTGCGTCCAATGGTGATACCTTTTGGCCTGCTATACATGAGACCCTTACAGTGGTGATTCAGTACCAAGGTTTTTCCCTGAGGGGGAACCCACTTCGTATGATCAAGATCACATGGCGGTGTCTCCGCGCCTTAGTTATATGGAAGAAAAGTTGGTTCCTGTCCCAGGGCCCTGTGTTAGGAGCTTAATATCATTGAGTCACTCTCATGATAGATGTTTCTCTCACAGGCTGGGGAGTGGTAATGGAAGGCCGCTCAGCTCAAGGGCTGTGGAGGAGTCATCTATCGTGGCACATAAATTGCCTGGAGATGATGGAGGTCTTCAATGCATTGAAGTTCTTCCTCCCAGACCTGAGAGGTCATCGTGCTGTCTGGACAGACAATACATAGATGGTCTCTTATATAAATCGACAGCGTTCGTGCCCACTATGCGAACTGGTGCACCAGATCCTCCTGTGGTCCCCGGGGAAGATGTTCTCCTCGAGAACAATCTTATTCCAGGGACCTAGAATATAGGAGCAGACATCCTGTTGAGACAGTGGCTGAGGCCTGGGGAATGGAGACTTCACCCCAAAGTGGTGAAGCTCATATAGGAGATTTATGGCCACTTGGGAGTGGACTTGGACTGGATGCCATGGTACAAACATGGCTGAGGCTAAGTCTGTACATTTTTCCCCCAAACATTCTGCTCCCAGGAGTTCTGGACAAAATTCGGCAGGAAGGGATAAGTCTACTGCTAGTAGTGCCTTACTGGCCAAGTCGGATATGGTTCTTGGACCTTGTGTCTCTCCTCGACGGCTCTCCCTCTGAGATTCTGATCAGGTGACGGGCTTGATTTTTCCCCCGCCCAGAAGTATTGTCCCTGTGGGTTTGGCCCCTGAGTGGTTCCAACTGAGGTTGTGGGGACCATACTTTACATTTACATTTAGTCATTTAGCAGATGCTTTTCTCCAAAGCGACTTACAAATGAGAATAGTAGAAGCAATCAAATCAACGTGAGTACAACAGTATGTAAGTGCTGTGTGAAGTCACAGTTTTGTCAGTAAAGTGCTCGTAGCAAGGATTTTTTTTTTAATACACAAATAAATGGAAAAAGAATAGAAATTGAAAAAAAGAAGATTAAGATAGATAAATAAAAAGTAAGTGCTACTATTACTGGGTCAAGTGTTGACGAAAAAGATATGTCTTTAGCATTTTTTTTTGAAAAAATGCTCGGATAGAGTGTGGTAGGTCATTCCACCAGCCAGGCCTGCAACATGCACTAGGGTTCCTGCTTGGGAGTTGGCCTTTGTGTTGGAAGGCTTATCTGCATCTCCATTTGAGCCGCTTGATTCTGTCTCCGAAAAATTTCTGACATTGAAAACTGTTTTCCTCCTTGCCATTTCTCCCCTAAAAAGAGTAGGAGACCTTCAGGCCCTATCTGTATGCCCTACGTGCCTTAAGTGTGCACCAGGGATGGTCATAGTGTTCCTTTACCCTACCGGGTTATATATCTAAGGTTCTGACCAATATTCCACAGCCTATAGTGCTGCAAGCTTTCTGTCCTCTGTTCTCAGATCCAGACCAGGAAAAGTTAAATCCTGTGTGTTCAGTGTGAGCACTGGACACCTAATATCCACAGGGCGGCCCTGTGAAGAACATCAGATCAACTATTTGTTTGTTTTGGACCGTACAATTAGGGGTCTCCCTGCCTCCATATAAATGGTTAGCAAGTGGATAGTTAAAACTATATCACTTGCTTATGAGGTCTCTTGTCAGCAGTATCCAATGTCTGTCAGAGCTAATTCTACTTGAAGTATGGTGGTCTCCAAGGCCTTGTTGTTGGGGGTTTTCCTCGGACAGGCAATTTTGAAATATGGCGTTTTGTGATACCATTCCCATAGCGCCCCTTAGGACGCAGTGCGAGTTCCCTTGAAAGAGAACATCTCGGGTTATGACTATAATCATAGTTCCCTGAGAGAGGGAACGAGACACTGCATTCCGAAGGGGGCGCTATGGGAACGATATCCCAAAATGCCATATTTCCAAAATGCCTGTCTGAGGAAAACCCCCAACAACAAGGCCTTGGAGACCACCATACTCCTAGTAGAATTAGCTTGCGTTGCATTGCCATACTCCCTGCATCCCTGTGATCGATTTGCTTCGGCAATTTAAGCTAAAGCTGGTCTTTCCAGATGTGTATTTATCCTTTCCTGGTCATGATGTCACCCGCCAGTGATGTTCACTCTCGCCATTGGACTAGTTGACACACGTGCATCAGATGCATTCACGCTGAGGGCGTTCCCATAGCGCCCCCTTCGGGACGCAGTGCGAGTTCCCTCGGAAGAGAACGTCTCAGGTTATGACTGTAACCATAGTTTCCTGAGAGAGGGAATGAGACACTGTGTCACGTTACCATACTTCCTGCATCCCTGTGATCGATTTGCTTTGGCAATTTAAGCTGAAGCCGGTCTTTCCGGATGTATATTTATCCTTTCCTGGTCATGATGTCACCCGCCGGTGATATTCACTCTCGCCATTGGACTAGTTGACACACAGGCATCAGACGCATTCACGCTAAGGGCATTCTCATAGAGTCCCCTTCGGAACGCAGTCTCTCGTTCCCTCTCTCAGGGAACTATGGTTATAGTCATAACCTGAGACGATTTCTGTTAATCTGGTTTAAAAGGCCATTTTATTCTAGGACTAGGCTTAATCTCTGTCCGGGAAACTGAACTCTTATCTTCAGTTGATTTCATCTAAGACTGTGGATGAAATCCGCTGTAGTTTCTCTTTTCTTCAGTGATTCTGCTTGTTATTATTAGGTGTCTTCAATAATGCTCAATCATCACTTAATTAATCACTTAATTACCTATTAAACTTCAACACTACAGTATAACAGTGTGGACTCATAGAAACCCTTAGCAGTGTTAATTTAACACTGTGAAATTTGCTGTGATGTGCAAAGATTCTCAGAAGAATAATGGCTGTTTCAGCTCACTTCTCTTAAAGGGACAGACCATTCACCCCAAAACTGACCATTCTGTCTTTACCTGCTAGAGGTCACATATAATATGTGAGAGATGATAATGAGGTTCATTTTATTTCAATCATTCTCTTGGCCTTGCTACAAAAATCTGTGATTTCTACTGTCTTCTAGACTCATTTTTTGGCAATCTTTCGTGTGAAACGGGATTACGACTGGGCCGACAGGATGGAGATGATGATCACCGCTAACAGGTGAGTGAGGCTGAACTTGACAGATGTGTTTGTTTCCAGCGCTGTTTCATATCAGTAATGATCAGCAAAGATTTGGGCTTCCAGATGATCCAGTTTATGAAGGTTAAGAATGACTTCATGTTCATTGAGTAAATTCTGCATGTTTGTTCACAGTGATAATAATGGAAACATCAGCGATACGGTGGTGAGGAGGAGCGTCCCGGTTCAGTTCGCCGTTGATCTGGCGATCAGTCTGTGAGCAGCATTTATTTAACTTCTCTCTTCTGTTTCTTCTCTTCATCTCTGAATGATTGAAAACTCAACATCTACATGTCTTTCTCTGTTCTGTCTTCCTCTTCCTCACTTTCTGTTTTAATGACTTTATTGTAAACACACAGAGTGTTATTACCATTATCAGTTGTATTATACTGTGTGTTTGTCAGAGTGGCTGAAGACTCTGTGACGTATCTGAACTTCTCTCTGGAGGACAGAGGTCCAAAACCTCTCAACATCACCTACAAGGTCAGAGAGTCAAACACACATCTGCAGCTTCATTGTGTCGTGGACTTCATGTGTCAGCATGAGGTAAATATGGGCTTGACGTGATCAGATTGGTGTGTGTCTGTGTGTTTGTGTTCACAGGTGGAGAATCTGGGTTTCAAAGGTCTGCCGGTGTCGCTCAAACTCATCCTGCCCTGTCAAACTAAACATGTGACATTAACCTCTCAGACCTTCAGCATGAAGGTGCGTCACTCGTTCATCAGATCATACCATCAAACCAGCATGTGTTTTGCTGAATGAACATCTTCTGTTCTTCTCTACAGAACTCTTCAGTGCCGTGCGAATTCACCAAACCACAGGTAAGAGATCATAGACCCATTCACACCTGCTGTTAAAGAGATCGTTCACCCAAAACATGATCATTCTGTCATCATTTACTCCCTCTCTTGCCATTCAAACTTTCTTTCTTCTGTTGAACACAAAAGAGATGTTTTAAACTAAAAGTCTGGTGTTCAAACAATATTGGAGCCCAAAGACATTTAATCTCTGTTTGATTCTCTGGTTTATTGGTGTCAGTGTGTCAGTTCTCAGTGTTGTGTTGATGTTTCAGGACGGTCACTGTGGGAAGTTTGAGTGTGGTCAGTTTGATCTGCAGAAATTTTCAGCAGTTCACTTCATCCTGACGGCAGACGCAGCTCTCCAGAACGTGAAGGAATACGAGAGCGTGAGTGACGAACACAGACAAACAAACACGAGTTTAAGACTGAATAACTCTGAAATCAGACTCTGTTTCTTCTGCTGTAGAAATACTCCTTCAGCGAGTTCAGAAAGTATTCAGGATTCGACATCAGCGCCGAGCTCCACTTCAACAGAAGCCGCTACAACCAGACGTCAACCGGCCTGAAGGTGAGCGAATGAAAGCTGCAGCTTTGCCATAATTGATGTTGTGCTTGTGCTGCCATCTACAGGCGAGCAGCTGTGTGTGATCGTCAGTGTCAGTCTGAATTCACACCACAGACCTGCAGCTCTTGAGTTCATGACTGACGTCACTGTTACAGTATTACAGACACAGGTACTGTCATATTTATAACTATTTCTTCTTCATTCTGCAGGACGACCCTCACAAATCACAGGTACACACATCTCATTCCTTCATCCATCATTTAATGATGATCAACATTTGAAGCTGGTTGTGAGGAGTTTCTCTCTGTTCCTCTCAGACTAATGTGAGTGCGGAGTTTGTCGTTCTACCCAGTAAAATGCTGATCGTCGGCACTGGAGCAGGGGGCGGAGTCATCCTGCTCATTTTCTTATTGATCCTGCTGGTGAAGGTAAGAACCAATCAAATCACCTCACACTTGATGTCATCATTCACCTCTCAAATTCTCAAGCCAATCTGTTTGTGTGTTTGTGTAGTGTGGGTTTTTTAAACGAAAGCGTCCGGACGAGTTTCCCTCAGAGAATGAAAACATAACTTCGGTTGAAGACTCTCCTCTCATGAACACGAATGGTAAAGAAAACGGAGGAGTCGGTGAGAACGACAGCGCAGAGAAAGAGAATAAAGTGACAGAGACGAATCCCAGTTCTGAACCGCCAAACACTGAAGAATAAATCCACATTTAGCTGCTTTTCCACCACCTTGGCCTGGAATTCTCGGCACGGTTGTCTAACCTGAATCGTGCTGGTAGAATCCCTGAAGTGATGTCGCTACTCAGGACTGGTCACTTGTCTGTTGCTTGGCTACCAGTTTATCTGGCTAATCGCTCTATTTGAACGATGTAAACATAAATTAATAATAAAAGTAATTGAAATATCTGATCATCCTCCATAACGCGGCTGTTATTTACTTCTCATTTCATCAGTAAACCTTTGCGTTACCAAAGCAATAGCTGATGCTTGTGCATTACATTCCAATGAGCGGCCGTTATATCAGCTGCACAGTGGAAAAAGAATCCGTAACTGTACCAGCTGGCCTGTATCGGCAAGGAATGGAACGGTTACGGAATGAGAACCATTCAGCCCGATGGTGGAAAAGCGGCTTTCATTTTCAGCACAACAAAAGTAAATGAAGGTGAAGATGTTTGTTTGGAAGGAACTGGAGATTCTTTCATTGTTAATGATTTTTAATGCTCTGTGGCCTGTTGCATGAAGCTAGTTGAACAAACTCTGAGTTTCAGAGTAGTTTTGGATTTGACAAATCCAGATAAATCCAACCTGGTTTAGATCAGGATCAACTGTTGCACAACGCTCGGTATACACTTTCTCTGTCAACTCATTTTTAATCCAGAGTTTGCAAAGCGTGTGCACCTGAAAGTGTGACAAGTGTGGCAAACAACCAATCACACGGAACAAGGAGAACGTCTGTTTGATTCACTTCTCACGAGAGAGACGCGCAATTCATGTCTCTTCTGAAGATTAAGAGATTGTTATGAAAATATAAAAATAAACGCATTTACAAAGCAGGAATAAACACTGATGCAGTGAAAGTTTGAGAAAGCAGCTGAAAGAAAATATCTGACTCTATCAATGCATGTGAATCAAACAAATAGACCAAATAATTAATATAGTTTCACTAAGAGGACAAAAGAATACATGTAAACTTAATCTGATGAAAAGCTTTATCTATTATACATGTATTATGTTTACTTTAGTTTAAAAGCAAAGTTTAATTTTGTCAATTAATATAATAGGCCTAATTATATGAATGTCATGAATTATTCATAATTTTAATTTATTTAATATAAAAATAAT
Organism: Anabarilius grahami; assembly: GCA_003731715.1. Lineage (NCBI taxonomy): Eukaryota > Metazoa > Chordata > Actinopteri > Cypriniformes > Xenocyprididae > Anabarilius > Anabarilius grahami. The sequence continues at coordinate 64,439 of RJVU01058757.1, read as the reverse complement.
TAATAATTAACAGCAGAAATTGAGCAATTACAGGGGGAGAATAAAACCTCAGAATAAAACTTGCTCTGGAGCAGGTTAGCTGCAATAGCAATGAACCCCGCTTAAAACCAATCCACCTTCATAAGCCTGAAAAACCAGAGTTTACTCAAACTAATCTTGAACTTACCTGGGTAGCAACTGAAACCGGCTTTGTGCAACAGGCCACTGGTTGTATAATAATGTTTTTTTGAGGCTTGGGTTGTAATAGCTGGTCCTCATCATATTATTCTGAATATATTTTTAAAAGAAGAGAAATTAAGGTTCAATTGTAATACAAATAAATGAGTTTTATACGTGATATTGATGTGTCTGTTATTGTTAGACTGATGTTTTTGGCACTATTACAAGACATGCATGAAAAATGATCAAAATGCTTTATATTTATTTAAACTAATTACATATCCTCACTACATTAGATTACAGTAATATATAAACACACAACATCTTTATGCAAAGTCCCTTTAAGACAGTCATTCCACTTGGCGGCTATCTTTGAAACTAAGGCATGCAAGTGCAGCTTCTATCTCTTTGAATGGGGAAACATCAAATTCAAATTCTCTAAAACTGTTTGCCAAGCTCATAAATATCATATTTGAAATTACAGATGAAATCTGACAACAACTGTCTTATAAATTTTGTTTCTAAAGGCTCAAACTGTGACAAAAAACTGCATTTTTCAGGCTGGGCCAAGCTTTTGCACATGCGCAGCCCTAAGTGTGCATCTCAGAACACTGACTGTTTCTACAGCAGATTCTAACGGAAGCTGCAGTGATGCAATGACTTTACCAATCAGCGAGTGGCTTTTTTTCAAAAGGCAAGACTTATTCCACCATATTGCGCATTGCACTTTCTCCCATTCATAGTAATATGAGTGAACCATCTTTCTGGATATAAAATCTTTGCTTCAAGTTAATCAACAGAGAATGTGAAATGCAAAATGTACAAACATAAATAAATATAAACTAAAGATATAAAGCATTATGTGTTACATGCTAACGCCACCTTGTACAGATCATTTACAGATGTGAATATGGTTCATATCATATCTTGGGCTTGTAAGACTTGATTTTCCTGCTAAGACAAAAGCTGATATCGAGCGCCCTGCAATAAAGCAATAAAACTCATCTGGAGAGAAGATCTCAAAGAAATAGCACAGGACAACGCCTTGCCCTAAACTGTCCTCGCACATCTACAGTATGCAGTGTATAGAATGTTATATTTGATTTACTCTGGATTCTTCTGAAATCATTATGACCAGTAGATTACTGGAGTCCATATTTCTGCGTCAGGATCGATTAAAACTAAAGGCTCAATGACAGGAGCATGTTGCACATCATGGGACCTTTTGATTTCTGTCTACCACTGACTTAGCAAGTTACAGTATCGTGACTAAGAAAACTGTGTTTTTGTATGAACAAGCATGTGGCGGTTCGTCTCAAATGCATTAGTAAACTCTGCACCCTCTGACTAAGATCAGTACTGGTGAATTTGTGTCGTGAGATCCACACAAACCCGGGGCGTGTGACTCTATATGGGTCCGTAATGAACGAATAATTGAAAGTATGGGATACCCAGAATAATCAAATATCTAAATTAATATGCAATGATTAATTTCTAATTGGAAACGCAACATAAGAGTAATAATTAGGGGTGCAACGGTTCTCGGTAAAAAATCGAACCGTACGGTTCTCCACTTACGGTTCGGTACGCACTTGCACCGCGGTCCAATCTTTAATGACGACGCATCTATTGGTTAATATTGTTTATTTAAAATAGCAACATGGAAAACAGACAGACAGAGTTCAGATAATGTATGTTTCAGCCGATGGAAGCACAAAACGATAATCAAAAGGCGTGGACAAAACAGTCACTCTTTGTAAACTGTTGACTGCGAGTGCCGTATGCTCTAATGTCCAGTCATTTTCGCCGTCATCACCCGGGTGTTGATAGCGCGCGAGCGCAGGTGAGACCTGAACAGCACACGTTGCTATCTGTGTTTAAACTAAACTCATTTAAGCCTTGCTGATTTCAACCTTCAAGAACAAGACGCGAAAGAGAACTCGCACGCACTGTGAGAAGATTTGTGTGCGCTCATCCGAAGCGCGCACATGCTTATTTCAGTCAGCGCGCAAATACTGAGTTCTCTTTCAAGTCTTGCGCTTCAGCGGACAAATTCATACAAAAATGATGCCCGTGTTGGCGAGTATCCTATAGCAAACATAGTCAGTTATGTCTTAAGTGAACGTATATTAGTCGAGAAAGACAGCGCATGTGTAACAGTATATGTACTGGATCGTGCATGTCTTAAAGGGAAAAAAACTATTCCTTCTGCCTGTTTATAATGTTAAATCAAACAACAAATAACAAAGAAATCACTCACTGCTCTTGATTGAATAGTTTTTGTAACTTCAATAATGATTAATGTTTATTTTATACAGTAAAGATAATATGCAGTGTTGTTTTATATTTGATTACTTTATCCATTTTCTGTACCTGTAAACTACAGTACTGTTAGATACCTGAAAAACCTGAAAAGCACTGTTTATTTTATTTGAATATTTGCTTTATTGTACTTATTTGTGATGTTGCTTGTAGTTTGATTGTTTGTTCTTATTTTCTTTATTTTTATTTGACAGTAGTCCTATTTTCCCTAAACATAGAACATACCGAACCGTACCGAAACCGTGACCCTAAAACCGTGATACGAACCGAACCGTGAGCAATTTGAACCGTTGCACCCCTAGTAATAATAATTTGAAATTGGAGACAGATTAAACGAGTGAAACTAAGTGAACTTCACAGGGGCGCTGAAAAGACATAAATGCGTTAAACCTTCGCCCAGGCCATCGGATTCCGTTCATTGGGCCGATGGGAGGTTCTTTACAGGCTTCACTTTTTTTACTTTCTCTGTGTCTTGGGATTTTTCCATTGTGCACATCATGTACCTACCTAGACAAAACAAGAAGTAGTAGTCCTTGGACACAGTGACACTCTCACACGCAACCGGAAGTTGAAGACACACTCACATTTACGCACATACATTTCTCATTTGTTTTTATATTTCTTGAAATGCCATACATGGTAAGGTTTGATTCTTAAGTCGTATGATTGGATGCTCAAGCCATCCTGATTGTTGTTTGACCTATGTCTATAAATATGACCCTTCTTCCTGAATAAATCAGAGAATGCTTTGTACCACACTTGATCTGTGTCTGCTTGTCATTCTCCCGAGATTTTGCGCTGCTGCTGCCACACATAACGGGTTGAGGCGCCTGTTTCTAAACTGATGACTGAGACTACAAATAATATACCTAAAATTGAGATTTAAATCTAACAACTATATTAGTGTCTACACCAGTAGGTGAAAGATATAACTATAACAATAACTATAATGGCAATTGTATTAGCACTTACACCAGTGGACGAAAGCTGTAACGAAAATTATAACAATAAATATATTAGTGTCCACACTAGTGGATGAAAGCTGTTTGCTCAGAGCGGGTCCGTATAAACCAGTTACATTGGTGCGGTGATGATCTCGGCAGACCCAGGTTTGAGGCAGCAAGAGAGTTTCTTGTTAGTTAAAAGTAGTTACTAGAGTGCTAATAATGCATTACTCATTTGTTCCTATGTAGTTATTCATTAATGAAGGATCAGTATTCTAAAGTGTTACTGATGCTGGGATGGACAGTTGAGCAACAAGTTCGCAGCTCATCTCAATTCTCACAAGGATGTGTTCTGTGTCCTCATGCCCTTCCGAGTTTGTCCTTTCAAGTTAGCCTGGCAAGACCAGACTCAACGAGAACGCAAGTCCGTTCTTTGTGTTCTTAGAATTGAGAAACAGCCTCAGTGACTACAATGGTGATTATGTTGGCCGTGTAATGAAAACAGCCACAGATTCCACACACTCCCTACAGACCCCAAAGCGGAGGAGTTCTGGCTCTGATCTGAAATTAGTTTCTACGATGAAATAAACAGGAATCGCACACAGAACAGCAGCAGAAACAGCAGGATGGAGACGCACTGCTGGATTCTCTTCATGTGGGGTGAGATATTTATTTATAAGATATAGATTATCCATAACGTTAATAATGCTTCAGTTTCACTATAGAGTTTGCGTCAGTCTGGAGTCAAATGTGTTTGTGTGGTGACTTGTAAATCACAACAAATGATGTTTTTTGAAAATGTCAAAACAGAAAGTTTTCTGTAAGGATTGGTTTAGGGGATATAATGCAAAGTCATTGTTATGAACCAGTTCTTTTCAGCGAACTCAGATTGGACCTTCTGAAACTCCATCTAGAAATGAGTTAATATCCAGAAGTATATGATCCTATGATATGTTATTCTAACAGTACACTGAACTGAGAACAGTCTTTCAGACAGTTCCGTCTGCTGAGAGTTTCATAAAATAGTTGACATTCTGCAGTCAGAGCCCGTTCTGTGAACCGGCCGAGTGTTTCCACCCTCCTGACAAAAGAACAGTAATGTAATGCTGCTGCGTATTATATAAAACCTCTGTAATGCTGTTCACTGTGCCGGGAGAGATTCTAGCGTTCTGCCAGCTCTCATATAATCTGTGATGCTCTCTTCTGTGCTGATGAGAGATATCGAAACTGAAACTGTCGGTTCACACACTCTAGCACATGCTGGGTCTCTCGCACAGGCTCGTGCGCAGTTTAATAGACCTTATGTGCACAGCCATCTGTAGAATTTTGTGTTACAAATGTTTACATTTTTACAGTCACTTTGGAAAAACAAGTGGTGTATACACTTTTCTAATGTCATATTTCATAATATTTGCGTTGTTTTATTTCTGTAATGTGAATTATTTTCTCATCCAATTTTTGAAGAATAGTTGCTTTTACTGCCATATATCTACAGAAATAAGATCTTTTTGCCAGGGTTGAACCGATCTTTCCAGCAGGGAACCCACACCTGAACTATGTCTCTGGAAAAGGCGCACTCACACACACACACACACACACACACACACACACAGGTTTGTTTTGCTATCTTAGTGGGGACTCTCCATAGGCGTAATGGTTTTTATACTGTACAAACTGTATATTCTATCCCCCTACACTACCCCTATCCCTAAACCTAACCATCACAGGAAACATTCTGCATTTTTACATTTTCAAAAAAACATCATTTAGTATGTTTATTAATCCATTTCCCTCGTGGGGACCGCTGGCTGGTCCCCACGATGTAGGTGATCTCAGGTTTTTATTACATCGTGGGGACATTTGGTCCCCACGATGTAATATAAACAAGAACACACACACACACACACACACACACACCCACACACACACACACACACACACACACACACACACACACACACACACACACACACACACACTCACACACACACACACACACTCTCAAACACACTCTCACACACACGCACTCATTCACAGTCAATTACACACACACGCACAGTGATACAGTCACTCGTCGGTCTCTGATGTGATGCTGTTGTTGTCATAGCGAGTGGTACGGAGACGGTTGCCAGGCGACAGCAGGGCGAATGGTTCAAGCTGTATGGCTTTAAATGGTTCACGTCAGCCACAGATGCTGATATGATGCTAAATGCAAATGAATAAAAGGTCAAAGAAAACTCTAAATTAAATTTAGACACACAAAAACAAACTAAGTACACACACAAAAAAAACAAAGTTCAGAGTCAGTGAGAGATTCATTCTGTTTCAGCATCACGTCTTCATGTTGGGTCCGGCCTAAATCAAGTCAAGTCACCTTTATTTCAATTGCAATTTATACTACACAGATACTAGTTTAGTATAGTATAGTCTAGTATAGTCTAGTATAGTATAGTATAGTATAGTCTAGTATAGTATAGTATAGTATAGTATAGTATAGTATAGTATAGTATAGTATAGTCTAGTCTAGTCAAAGCAGCTTTACAGTGATAACAGGTACATGATGATCAGTAATGCAGAGAGGGTTCATTTTGGCTGTACAGCTCTAAAAGAAAATAATGTCATTGTTCAGCTGAAGTCAGTTCAGTGTTGATTCACTTACATTGTAAAGACCATCAATTATTATGTAAATTACTGTAATTATTTTCCTCTATAAAGCAGTTCTGCAGAAAACAGTGATGTCGTCATCTAGGCTAGCTTACTTCAGTTCTCATCCTATAATGTCAGTACTGTCAGATCAATAATATTGTTGAATATTATTGAAGACATTTTCCACATCACAGGCAATGTCGTCTCTTGCCAGGCAAAGGGAAAAACCTGTGCCGGATCCAGCCTTGACAGCCTTGTCTCCACACCCCTTGCTCTTTCTCCTCATCATCCTCTTACACATACTCTTCCTCCTCTACTTTTCAGATTGTTTCCATCTATTGTTGGCATCATCATTCAGCACCCGTGTCACCTGTGCACTCTGAACTGACCTATATGTTACACAGTTGATTTGATCACATCATTAGAAATAAGAGTGAATAATTTTGAGTCATTGTGTTTAAAGGATGACAACTGTGTTGTAGTTGTGTTTAACTTTTGCCACATGTATTTACCATTTTGCAACACAGTGCAAAATGTGTTTTAGTGAGTAAGAATGTGTGTAGAGTTTTGCAAAAAGAGTGGATGAGATTTGCAAACAGTGTCTTAACTACCTGAACTTGTTTAAGGTTTTGCCTACAAAGTGACTGATTCGACAAATGGGTTTAGGCCACTGAGCATTGGGTTCAGAGAATGGGGTTTAGTGTTTTAGCAATTGTGAAATACTGTAAGCCGGGCACACATTTAACGACTAGCTAAAACATTCTAAGACTATGCTCAACATACAGCGATTGTTTCCTGCTCCTGAAGCAGATTTATATACTTTCACATGGAATTTGAACACCGACTGTAATCGCAGACTGAACGCAACTGGCTCTGACTGGACGCGTTTGAGCGCGATCAGTCATAAGTATCAATTTACATTCATAATCGGCCTTACAATCGTTAAGTGTGTGCGCGACTTAAAGCCGCGCACACACTTAGTGGATTCATTATGTCGGACTCACCGCAGGTAACTCATAATCTGCAGTTGTTACTCCTGTCTCCTGACAAAAACATTGCATGCGGCGCCTGTGGAGTGTGGAAAGTTACTGGAGCGCGCAGCCGCGCGTCTCTCACAAGGAACGTCATGGCAGTGATTGACAAGCCAGAGGGCCAAACGTTTACGCGATCGAACAGTGCTTTGTTACGAATCAGGTTGCTATCATAAGTCTGATAGGATCGCAACAATCAAAGTGTTTATTTCAGTTCCATCCAGTTGAGGATCGTATTCATCACGTCCGGTATGGACGGTTTGTTGAGGAACTGTGCTACTGGCTGTCGTGTCGATGAGGCCTTCACAATGGATGATCTAGTTGACTCGATCTCTGCTGATACTTCAGGGCTGGTCATCTGGTCATAAACTGCAGCTGAACACACTCAAAGCAGTGCAGATGATTGTGAACTTGAGGAGAATCCAGCACTGGAGTGTGTGATGGTGCTTCTTCAGGTCCAGAGAGACGGAAGAGAAGCGGCACAATCACAGACTGCAGAGCTGGTGCTTCTGAGGAGGTTCAACATCCGGACTGCCGAGAGGATTCGTGTACCTCTGCTGTCCACCCTTCAAGAACTGTTTACATCCAGGGCTCAGAAAATCTCTCTCATGTCCAGGACACTTCCTTCTGACCTGCTGCAATAGAAGCTGTGTGTAATACCAAACTTACCAGATGTTTACTTATACTCATATGCTCATATTCAGCATCTCATGAAACGACAGACGAGAAACTTTGGCTTTTATTGTGCATCTTTAATAAAGACTGACGTCTCACAAACATCTCGTGATGTCTCAACAGTCTCTCTCACTTCTCCAGCGTCTCTTTCAGAGGCCTTCAATATCGACACTGAACATCCACTGAGATTTAACGGCGCGGCTGAAGATTTCTTTGGTTACAGCGTTTATCAGTCTGAGTTTGAAAACAGGAAACAGTGAGTGAAACACGCACACACTGGTTGCTAGGGTGTTCTGTGTGGTTGCTAGGTGTTTTCTGACTGTCTGATTGATTGTGAGGGTGTTTTTGGCAGGATCATTGTTGGAGCCCCATTTAAAAGAAACTCAAGAGGTGAAATTTACAGCTGCACAGAAGATCTGCTGTCCTGCAGACCGCTGCACTGGCCAGGTATCAGCGTCACACACACATCTGTCATGGACTTTCTGTTGACTTCCACTGTCTCACTCAAACCTTTGTGCGTCTGTTTAATCTGCTCTAACTGTGTTGTGGTTTGAGTTTGTCCTGTCATACTGAGGTCTCTCTCTCTCTGGGGATGATTGACAGGCTCAGAGAGCGTCCGGTTCTTCGGCATGTCTACTGCTGTGTCGTCGGCTGCTGTCGGACGCTTGACTGTAAGTTCAGCAGATTCCTTCATTATTCACTTCAGCGTTTGACTTCTGATCACAGTCTCTTCTGTACTCGTGTCCACTGAGGAGCGGGAAACACTGCAGGAATGTTCTCTTCTTCCTCATTTTAGCACTGGAGTCTTCGTTTCAGCTTCTTTGTGATTTGATCCTCCTGATGTTACTGATATTGTGTCTCTTTCTCAGAGCTGCAGTCCGTATCTTCCTCGTGAGTGTGACGGAAACTCATATCCGAACGGCATCTGCTTCCAGTTCAACAGTGATTTACAGGCCGTCTCAAACTTTACTGTCGCTTACCAAGGTCTGACGAGACACAGAAACCAGAGTTTAATCCATGTGTTGCTTTGTTCGTAACATGTCAGTTGGTGTGATGTTTATTGAAAATGTAAAGACTAAAGACATGATTTAAGATATTATGTTAAATACTTGGGAATATATGGATTTATTGGCCATCTTGTCAATAATTTATGGTTTGATTTCTAAAAGAAGTTGTTGTAACAGATGTGTTTCCATATCTTGTGATATTTCTGCAGAATGCACGAAGAGAGAAGTCAATCTGGTGTTTCTCTTTGATGGATCCGCCAGTATGAGAGACAAAGAATTTGAAATGAACAAAAAATTCATTATAGATGTTATGAAAAAACTTTCAAACTCATCCATAAAGGTAAATCAATCCATTACTATTAATGTGGAAATATCGACATGTAATAGTTTTCTAAGGTTATTAACGGCACGTGTGCTTGTTGTTTGTCTCTCTGTGGGTCAGTTTGCTGCTGTCCAGTTTTCATCTGCATTCAGAACTGTGTTTGACTTCAATGACTATCAGGACGGCTCCGCTGAAGAGAAACTCATGAAAGAGAAACACATGAAATCTCTCACAAACACACGCAGAGCAATCAAATATGTCTTGTGAGTGAAACCTTCCTTTGTTTATGAATGATCACTGAATTTACACTTTAAGAGGAAAAGTCTTGAAATGCACACAATGATGGCTGTTTCTGTAGTTTTTCTCTTTTGTTCTGGTCTGATAAACACATTAAAGTTGGACTTTGTCATTCTTTAAATTAGAAGTTAAAACACATTGGTGTAGAAACTACAGAGGCATGTTGACACTGATCAAATATTCATATGTCATTATTTATGATTTATTAAATCACCAGAACCAATCTCCTGAATAACGCATCATCTGGAGCCGATCTCAGCGCTCAGAAAGCCCTGGTGATCATCACAGATGGAGACCCCACTGATCCAGAGAGTGAAAATATCATCCTTAAAAGATGTGATGAGCAAAATATCCTCCGCTACATCATTGGGGTGAGTTTCCTTACAGCTCAAGCTGGTCATTTTCATTGTATGTTCAGATAGTTTGTGTGTCAGTTTCTTGTTTAGAGTCACTGTGAGTCAGTCACTGGTAGTTTGATTCCTGAAGAGTGAAACACTGTGACTCTGTGATGCTTTCAAAGCATTGGTTTGTATGAGCTGTCTGACATGTCAACTTCTGACTCATGTGAGTTTGAGACCATCTGTTTGACTGACCACTTCAGCTTTAAGTGACAAGTACTACAAGCACTAAATTATCCACAGATTAGTAGTCCGTTTTTAGTTCATTTCTATTTTTCAAGAACAAACATCCAAGTTCAAGTTTCAGTTCACATGTTATTAAAAGTGTTTATGCACTGTCATATTTAATGATGTTTTTGTTCATCAGGTGGGAAAACTTGACTTAACCAGACTCACTCAGCTGGCTTCAGAACCAAAAACCAAAAACACCTTCTACATTCAAGACTACAGTGGACTCGAAGGACTTCTTGACAACCTGCAAAAAAAAATTGAAGGTAAAATGCAAGCGTAAATAAAATGGGCATACTGTGTAACGTGTTAAATAAAAGCAGCTAATGAAGAATCCACAGATGATTTTAAGAGTTTTCCTTCTGTGGTTTCAGAGTCAAAGGATGCACAGAGCAAAGACAGGCTGAAAGAGTTATCACAAAGTGGATTCAGTGTCCTCTACCACAAGGTCAGAAATATGCCATAAATCAGAAAAAAATATTTTTTCTTATAAGGAATAGTTCTCCCATGATTATTGTATGTGATGAAGCTGAGATTGTTTCGTTTGTTTCAGGACTCTGTGATTGTGGGTTCGGCTGGATCTAATGACTGGCGTGGATCTCTGTATGAAGTGACGGGATCAGGATCTGGATTCAAAGAGACCGAGATTAAGAATCCAGATGTCAGTAAAGACTCGTACATGGGTATGTTGAAGCTTTTGTTCCTTCCTGGTCTGATGTGGAGAGTCTGTGCATGTTTTAATGATGCTGATGATGTTCAGGTTACTCTGCTGTGCTGGGAAAGAGAGGCGGCGTCTCTCTTCTGTTCTCTGGGGCGCCGCGGGCCGAACACACGGGTCTGGTGACCCTCTTCACCAAGAATGAAGGCACATGGACAGTGACGGGGAACATCACCGGAGAACAAGTTAGTGAAGAAGAACCCTCTATCATGATATTAACACTCTCCACTGGTGAGAGCAGAGCTTCCCAAATCCTACAGTCCACCAAGACGCAACCACTTACAAACACTCTTGCAAAACCACTGCAAACATCTAGAAAATCTCAGTGGCCACCTACCAACCACTTTCACCCAACGAAAAGAAAAAATTTGGTAACACTTTACAATTCTGGTGCACTAATATACATTAATTCATGCTTAACTAATGCACAGATAATCACAAGTTAATGTATGACTCATGAAGAACTAAACCATTAATTAATGATTACTGCATCAGCAACTAATAAAGAGTCTGTATAATGATTAATAGATTAAGTAATATATGAATTGTTATTAATTATATGTGTCATAATGTAATAATTCCTAATAATAATAATAATAATTCTTATTAACTTTAATTATGGACTTTCACCCTGCATCTCAATCAGCTCCCTAGGTCGTGAATCAGTAAATCATGTAAATGAATGTGGCTGATTCCCTGATCGGTGCCCTGACTACTGAACTAGGGAGTTGATTGAGACACACCCTCAGTTTGTCACACTCGTCATGTGTTCCTTTGTTCTGTTTCCCCGCTCCTCATCATTAGTTCATTTGTATCACCTGTGTCCTATTAATTACCCTTATGTTTGCTACTTAAGTTCCTCCCATGCGCTCAGTCTTTGTCTGTTTTACTATGTTGTGTTGTTCCTGCCTGTCTTGATAGTGACCTGTTCATCTTTGTCTACCTGCCTTAACCCAACGTGACACATACATGGTCAATGTGTATATTGAAAAATATAAGCTCTAGTTTCCCACTTATGGAAGTGTATTATGTTATATATCGCATTATATTTTGCAGTATATTCCCATATATTTTTGTTCCGTAAGGGCTGCCTATCAACCACTTAGCAACACCCTAGTAACCATTCTCTGGCAACTGCAAAGCAACCACATAGAAACATCCTTACATTCATTTTGATTGATTTTTGTCATCAGTTTGGATCATATTTTGGAGCGTCTCTGAGTGTGTTGGATCTGGACTCGGATGGAGACTCAGATTTCCTTCTGGTCGGATCTCCGTTATTTCATCAGTCTCAGCCGAGGGCAGAAGGAAGGCTGTACGTCTACGATTTATCAGAGGAGGTATGGACAGATTCACAACATACTGCATCAATAAATTCAAAAACATATGGTGGTTAATGTCAGGGCCTGTGACGGGAAGTTTGCTAGTCATCACCATTGTGTTTCTCTAATGAAGGGATGGGCAACTTCGGTCCTGGAGGGTCAGTGTCCTGCAGAGTTCGGCTCCAGCTCACCTGCCTGTAGCTCCAGTGATCCTGAAGACATTGATTAGCTGGTTCAGGTGTGTTTGATTATGGCTGAAGCTAAACTCTGCAAGACAGTTACCCTTCCAGGACTGAAGTTGCCCATTCCTGCTCCAGTGGGACTGTCGGTGTAATAGGTTCCCGGTGAATCATATTAAAGTCATAGAAGTATCGGCACTGGTCATGTGCCGATGAATAAAGATTAAGTTCTCTTTCTCTCTCTGTAGTATTTTCAGAAGACACTGAACGTGAGCGAGTCAAACACAGGCAGATTTGCAGCATCTTTGGCTTCACTAAAGGACCTGAATGGAGACAGCCTGTCAGATGTGGCAGTCGGGGCACCGCTTGAGAATGACGGTGAGGGAGTCGTCTACATCTACCTGGGCGACAGGACACATGGAATAAACCCTGAACATGCTCAGGTAAGAGTTTGTTTTAGTTCCCTCAATCCCAAACACTGTGTTTGTGTCCAGCTTAACCCAGAATCCCAGACGAGCCGAATGTTCACAGATAAACAGACAGACGTGGCAGGATAAACGTGTGCAATGATGAACTGCTTTGGCACAATATACCTGTGTGTGTGTGTGTGTGTGTTGTAACACCTCTTTTTTTTTTTAGATGTTACTCTGAGGGGTTCAGCAGATTTGACGTGTACTGATAAAATCTCTTCACAAAACAAATGATCTTGAAACCTATTTTATTACTCCCACAAGTGCTTATTTACATGTGCCACAAAGTCAATGAATGAAAGTCTTTTAAATGAGTCAGAAAGGTGAAGTAAACTTGGCGTTAGCCCAGTCTTTTGATGAGTTGAAAGATGTGATGAAGATGAAATGAGCTTTAAATCCACCAGGTTATTTGAGTGCAATGTTTAAAGTCCTATTATCCACAATGAGAGATAATCCTTCAACGTCGTTTTTGGAGTCCTGCACCATGTGGGTAAAGGCCTTGATCTGTAGCCTCACTACCAGCTTGACTTAAACTGGAAGTGCTCCCACAATGAACACCATGATATGACACATGACACAAATAAAGTCCTTTCTAGAAATAAAGCAAGCAAATAGCTACCATTAGTGATCTTATTTCACAAACAACATCAGGAAATCAATTTATACTTGCAGTAGAGCAGAAACTCAGTTCTCAACAAAGGACATTAGAAGAGCAAGCAAGTAGCTTGAGTTAAAACCATGAGGCTTCTCTCTACCAAATAATTCCTTCTATGGTGGCCAGGCTTATATGCTGGCTACCTCTAGGCACTAGCGCCCTCAAGCTGCTCCTAGTGGTACTACCATTGCTTTACACTCTACACACTAGGAAAACAATAATAATAATGGAGCTAAAATACAATAATAAAACCAGGTAACGTCTTGTCCGTTACAGTGTGTGTGTGTGTGTGTGTGTTTAGCGGATCCCAGCGCGGTCGGTTCTGCCCGGTCTGCAGCAGTTTGGAGTGTCTCTGTCCGGTCAGATGGACATGACTGAGGATAATCTGACAGATGTCGTGATCGGAGCACAAGGAGGGATTGTGCTGCTCAAGTAGGACATTTTACCACACATTAACAGAATAATGTAAAGATTCTCTCATAGTCTCAACACAAGGTGTCATTTATGAACTCTGGCACTGTTTGAGTACAGTCACATCAGTGGCCAGTTTTTAACTGTTTTTGGAGAATAAATGTAATGATTTTAGCAAACTATCAGTTTGAGTTGTTTTTCAAGGCCCAGTTAGTCTCACTGTATCATTAGCTATTTACTCTTTTCTCTCTCTTCTCAGGGCTCGTCCTGTGATGTCTGTATCTGCACAGCTCAGTTTCAGTCCCAGTGAAATCAGTCTGACTGACTTTGAATGCCCGAGTGACAAAGAGTTAAACGCGTTTAATCTCACTTCGTGTTTGACGGTGGCCGAGCGGACCAGTAGCAGCGGTAACGTCAATGACATATCAAAGAGTTTCTGTCACATGAAGAGCATGGCCTCCATGTCTTACCTTCTCATGTCTCTCAGGATCTCTCAAGAAGAACCTGAATGTTTCTCTGAACCTGAATGTGGACGTGATGAGAGGAATCAATCGAGGATTCTTCGTTCAGAGTGATTCGTCATCCAGGGCTCTGCAGCAGTTCGTCCTGCTGGATTCTGGGATCTCCTGTTTCAGCTTCCCCATCTTCATGAAGGTACATTTCGTCTATCACAGATTCAGCCAATCATGGCAGCTTCAGTTTGACAGCAAATGTTGTGTTTGTTTTAGCGCTGCACTGCAGACACAGTGTCTCCTCTGAAGATACGAATGAATTTCTCACAAACTGAGATGTTTTCTGAAAGCTCCAAGGCTATTCATGACATCCACAGCAGGACGGAGGAGTATGTCGAGGTGAGCTGAGCTTCAGACATCTCTATTTATACACTATAGGCTTGTTACATTCGTGTCTCTCTCTGCCCAGAAATATCAGATCAATATCAGTCAACTATTAAGATCCTTCAGCTTCACTGTATAAAGTTTCTGGAACATTCAAAAGTTCTATAAAAGTTTCTGTTTTGTATGTGATTAGGTGCCGTTTCAAAGGAACTGTAATTCAAACAGCAGCTGTGTGTCCGATCTGAAGATGAACTTCAGTTTTACGTGAGAAACAACCAATAAATAAATCAGACATGATATTAATGTGAAATATGATTGTAAATTTTTCGGAATATTGTCATCCTTCATAGGGTTTTTTTTATTAAGCATGAGAATGTGACAATGAGTCTGTGTTTGGTTTGTTCTGCAGGAACGACACGTTACTGGTGGTGAATCAAGCTCATTTCACTGTCCTCGTATTGCTGGCCAACCCAGGCGACGACTCCTTCAACACCAGCATAGTGCTGCACTACCCAGAAGGCCTCTCGCTCTCAAAATTTGACACTGTTAAGGTACAGCTCTCCGCACATCAAACTAAGGACTGTCAAGAACTAAACAAACCTTCTGAAAATGGTTTTGGCATTAAAATCAAAATATCAACTGAAATATACTACTAAATATGAGTGGTCTGATAAACTCTCAACACACAACACAATTAACCAGATTTCAAAGAAGTTTCTGAATATCTAAATAGAAGTCTAAATAGCTCCAATCCAAGGCCAGTTCACCCTGCACCAACAGATGTTGACCAACGGCTACAGACACTTTGAGTTTTGGTGAATCAGCGTGTTGTCTTGTTTTTTGGGTCGTGGAATGTCTGAAAAGTGACGTACTGTAATCTGGTGATTGTCCTCATTGGTCATTGTCTGTCGGTGCAGTGTGATTTGGCATTTTAAGGACTTTATAAATGTGTGTGTGTTCAACAAACAGCCCAGCTGGACTCGAAGCAGCTGTGGTGATCGTGACAGTGGTGCTTTGAACAGAACCACCTGCAGTATCAATCAACCAGTGTACCGCAGCGGCACCACGGTAAGACACACAGAACATGTTTCCTGCATTGCTGTAGTAACTTTCCTCATGTAATGAAACATAAACATCCAGAAACATTGTTTCACATCTCTGTCAACATGAGGAGCTGAATTATCACATGCAGTCACAGGGCAGGGAGAGAAATTAAAAATATATCCATATTCCTTACATTTCATACTTCCAATGTCTTTTTTTAAGGGCAATGTTTTTTTAACCTAATTAAAGCTATGTCATATTTTATGTAAAATTCTTAAATGTAATCAATTACTTAAATTAAAATGCTGTTATCAAATGAAAGAATTAATGTTTTTAAAATAACATTTTGAATATAGAACTTTGAAATGGGGAAAAAAAATCATACTTTTAAATCAGAAACTAAATCCGCCAGTAGGTGGCATCAAGTCGCTATCTTGGTGAGCGAGTCTTTCAATCTTTGATTCAATCGATTCATTCAGTAACACTGCTTTGAGTGTTGCCAGGAGACCCGCAGAGGAATTATAACATTGTATTGTATGAGCTATATTTGTTGGTTAAATAGAGCAAAAATAAACAATATTGACAACATTTTGTTTAAAATATAAGCCACTTAATATTAACTTATTTTATTGTTATTTTATTAAACGGTTAGTTCCTGCCCTTGATTCTGATTGGTCAATAGCTGTGTTTTATTCACGAAGCTTCACCCAATGGTTCTGTGTATCACCAAAGACTACAGAATAAAAAGGGACTTTGGTATCACTACACAACACCCTTAGCAACCACTCTTAGCATCGTAAACTGTATGTTCTCAAGTGATATTGTTCATTGAAGCTTACTGTATTATGTAGAAAAGTATTATGAGAAAGTGATCGCGTGAGCAAAGTTATTACCTGCATTCAGATTTAGCATTTTCCTTCAGGTCAGTCCTATGTTCATAATAAAAAACGTCTCGGTTATGTATATAACCTTAGTTCCCTGATAGGGAACGAGACGCTGCGTAATCGCTGTGGGAACGCCCCTGCGTGATGTCGTCATGAAG
The DNA here is from genome assembly GCA_003731715.1 of Anabarilius grahami. NCBI lineage: Eukaryota > Metazoa > Chordata > Actinopteri > Cypriniformes > Xenocyprididae > Anabarilius > Anabarilius grahami. The sequence goes on along the minus strand of RJVU01058757.1, from coordinate 47,733 downwards.
CACGTATGAAATCTGTCCAATCAGGAGACGGAACGTCATAGGCGGGTGACGTCACCGACCAGGAACTATAAAACCCGCCCGAAAACACTGTCATTCAGCTTCTCAAAGTCTGAAGCAAGTCGCTTATCGGGTAAGAAGGAAGTATGGCAAGGATACGCAGCATCTCGTTCCCTGTCAGGGAACTAAGGTTATATACATAACCGAGACGTTCCCTTTCAAGGGAACTCAACGCTGCGTAATCGCTGTGGGAACGCTATACCAACGCCGCCATAGTACCAAGTGACCGATCGTGTGAGGCCGAGGCGCACAGTAGCACTTGAGCTCCTGGAGTGGAGCCGAGGTCTAGTTCATAGAACTTAACAAAAGTGTGCGGTGAGGACCAGCCTGCCGCATCACAAATGTCATTAAGGGAAACCCCTGAAATAAATGCCTTGGAGGCAGCCATACTCCGGGTAGAATGAGCCCGGACAGCCAAAGGTGAAGGCTGTCCAACCGACTCATATGCAAGTGAGATAGCCTCAACCACCCACTTGCTCATCCTCTGCTTAGATGCTGGCAGACCTTTTCTTGGTGCGCCGAAGCAAACAAACAACTCCTGGTCCGATGACGTAAATGGAGGAGGACCGAAGGCCTGTAGTACAATAGGCCTCACAGTATTAGTGAGAACCTTAGGAACATATCCCACTCTGGGATGCAGAAATGCCTTAACATTACCAGGCGCAAATTCCAGGCACGATGGAGCAACCGACAGGGCCGGAACTCTCGTGCGTACTGCAGGTCTCATCCTCAAAGTGCCACGAAGGAAACGAGTAATAAGCGGGTGTTTCCCCAAGGAAACCCCACTTAAAGGAGCGTGGTAAGCACCTAAGGCCGCCACGTATACCTTCAGTGTGGAGGGGGATAGCCCTGCAGAAAATCTCTCCTGTAGGAGGTCCAGCACCGCGCTAACCGGGCAGTTAACTGGATCCCACTGGTGATCTTCACACCAGGAAGTGAATAATCTCCACTTCAAGGCGTAGAGTTTTCTCGTGGATGGAGCTCTGGACTGGAGTATGGTCTCAACAACCTCAGTTGAGAGACCGGAATCTATGAGACGTGCCCCCTCAGAGGCCACGCCCACAAATTCCATAACTCCGGGCGGGGATGCAGTATTAGACCGCCCGCCTGTGATAGAAGGTCCTTCCTGACCGGAATCTCCATCGGAGAGCCGTCTAGGAGAGAGACCAGGTCCGAAAACCATATCCGAGTTGGCCAGAACGGGGCTACTAATAATAGACGGGCCCCGTCCCGGCGAACCCTGTCCAGAACTCCCGGGAGCAGAGCGATCGGGGAAAATGCGTACAGCGGTAGCCTCGGCCACGGCTGTACCATAGCGTCCAGCCCAAGAGGTGCTGGGTGAGTCATGGAGAACCACAGTGGACAGTGAGTCGTCCCTCGAGACGCAAACAGATCCACCCTGGCTTCGCCGTAGTTCTCCCAAAGGAGCTTCACCACATCCGGGTGAAGTCTCCATTCCCCGGGCCTCGGCCCCTGCCTCGACAGGATGTCTGCTCCCACATTTTGGTACCCAGGGATGTAAACTGCTCTGAGGGATAGCAGTTTCCCCTGGGACCACAGGAGGATCTGATTCGCCAGCTTGTAAAGCGGGCGTGATCTCAGACCCCCCTGTCGGTTTATATACGAGACTACTGATGTGTTGTCTGATCGAACTAACACGTTTGTTCCTGAGATCTGGGAGGAAGTATCTCAGTGCTAGAAATACCGCCATCATTTCCAGACAGTTTATGTGCCATGTGAGACGATGGTCCTGCCACAGACCCCATGTTGAGCGACCACTCATGATCGCTCCCCAACCCGTGAGGGATGCATCCGTCGTTAGCGTGACGCGACGACTGGGAGCTCCCAGCACAGGTCCCTGGGATAGGAACCAAGGTTGCTTCCATATGGCCAGAGCACGTAAGCAGCGCCGCGTGACTCTGATCATACGAAATGGATTCCCCCTCGGTGAGAACCCCTTGGTTTTGAGCCACCACTGTAAGGGTCTCATGTTCAGCAAGCCCCAAGGTATAACGTTGGATGCTGCTGCCATCAGACCCAACAGTTTTTGAAACTGTTTTACAGTGAGTGACTGGCCTAGCTTTATGTCCGAGACTGTATTGAGGATTGATGTTATTCGAGCCGGAGATAAACGGGCTCTCATAATCACCGAGTCCCATATCACGCCCAGATAAGTGATTCTCTGTACTGGAGAAAGAACACTTTTCTTCGCGTTTAGTCTCAACCCCAACTTTTCCATATGAGCGAGAACAACACCTCGATGTTGAACCGCCATCTGCTCTGATTGAGCGAGAATCAACCAATCGTCGATGTAATTCAGAATGCGGATGCCCTGCATACGCAAGGGCGTTAGAACCGCATCTATGCATTTTGTAAAAGTACGGGGTGACAGCGCTAGACCGAAGGGAAGAACCCGATATTGGTATGCTTCGCCCCCGAAAGCAAACCTCAGGAATTCTCTGTGATGCGGGAGGATTGACACATGGAAATACGCGTCCTTCAGATCTATCGTCACAAACCAGTCCTCGGATCTGATTTGTAACACGACATGCTTTATAGTAAGCATTTTGAACTTGAGCTTTGCTACTGTTCGATTCAGTTGTCGTAGATCTAAAATCGGCCGTAATCCCCCGTCTTTCTTTGGCACAATGAAATAACGGCTGTAAAAACCCGACTCCTTGCTGGGAGGAGGAACCCTTTCTATTGCTCCTTTTTGCAAGAGTGTCTGAACTTCCTGTGCCAACACCAGAGCCTGCTCGGGATCTACCACCGTGGTCAGAATCCCGTTGAATCGGGGTGGGCGTGTTCGAAACTGAATTGCATACCCCTTTTCTATAGTTCGCAGGACCCATTGAGATACTTTTGACAGATTTTTCCACTCTGACAAAAAATCTACTAAGGGAACCAGCCTCTCGAGGCTGGCCTCTGGTGAAACATGAGCACCCAGCACAGTGCCCTGTAACGGCGGACCGGCAGGGAACAACTGATCTGGATGACTCATGTTTAGAGACAGCGCGCCACCCTCGGGTGACACGCGGAGAAGCACTGCGCCCCGGCATAGCGGCGGGGTTGGCAGAGCGCCCCCCTGAGGGCACCGAAGACACACAGGCACCGTATAATGAGGTGAATGCTGTATGACCTCGGTGGGGATCGCCGGGGGGGGCAGAGACCAGCCTCTCAAGACTGGCTCCTAAAAGCAGCCAGCACAATGCCCTGAATCGGCGCACCGGCAGGGAACAATTGACTGGGCTACCATGAAGAACGCAAGCCACCCTTGGGTGACTCGCGGGGAACTACTGCGCCCCGGCGTTGCGGCGGGTCAGCAGAGCGCCCCTTGGGGACACCAAAAAGGCAGATAGCTACCATAAAATTGAGGTTAGCGCCATCTGACTGTTTGGAGAGAAAACACTAATCAGGAAACCAGCCTCTCGAGGCTGGGCCCTAATGTGTATTGTGCAGCCAGCACAATGCCCTGAATCGGCGCACCGGCAGGGAACAAATGGCCTGGCTGCCGCAGAGAATGCGCGCCACCCTCGAGTGACTCGCGAGGGATTACTGCACCCCGGCATTGCGGCGGGGTTGGCAGAGCGCCCCCTGAAGGTACCAAAGGCAGACGGGTACCATATAACGAGGTAAACGCCGTCTGACTTTGGAGGGAAACTACACAAGGAACCAGCCTCTCAAGGTTGGGCCCTGGTGAGTTTTGTGCAATCAGCACAATGCCCCGCGGGGGCACCAAAGGACAGACAGGCACCGTATGATGAGGTGAACACTGTCAGGCTTTGGTTCTGGCGAAGTTCTAACAGCAATGACGGTCCTCAGACCCGTCTTGCCTTAAAGAATTTCGCCAGCGAGCGTTGCCCCGCCTTCCAACTCCTCGGAGGGGAAATACGGATAGCAACGCTCTGTCTGGTGTTGTCTGCGCGAGAAGTTATAGCTGGCCTCGGCTGCCCGCCAGCAGCCATATAACCGTGCTTTCTCATACCCACACATTTTGATGTAAAATATATAGTATGAGAAAAGTTTATTCCACAACCCCGACACCTCAGTGTGGAGGTTGGAAAAAACTGTAAACCTCTCGCAGAAGATTGAAGTGGCGAGTCTTCAGAATCTCCCATAGCCACGCTAACAACATCCAGCTCCTCAGAACTAGACGCCATTAACATGACTGTATCCACCGGAGAGGAAGAAACCGCAATGCGTGCTTCCTGCCTCCGAAATATATATATATATTTTAGATGCAGCAGGTGAAGGCAAAGATGGGGCATAGCCCGTCTCAACCCCCTCTGCTATATCCATATGCGAATCCCAAGACCTAAGGCGCCGAACTGCCTCGGCAGAAACGGGACCCAAACCCTGAGAAACGCGAGCCGAGCCACCCTCCTCAAAGAGAGCTCGGCGGGAGCGCAGCGCTGCTCGCAATGCACACAGGCAGCCCCCTCGAGAGCTGCCTGGGCATGCTGCACTCCCAAACAAACAACACACATTCCATGTGTATCACTTCCCGGGATAAACGCGGGCAGGGATGAACACACTTCCTGAAATGTTGTTCGCTCGCCATAATCACAATAGATAGAACAGACAACAATAAATAGACAGGACAAATCACACGTAGCGCTTGCTGAAGACACAGAAGCTGAATGACAGTGTTTTCGGGCGGGTTTTATAGTTCCTGGTCGGTGACGTCACCCACCTATGACGTTCGTCTCCTGATTGGACAGATTTCATACGTGCTTCATGACGACATCACGCAGGGGCGTTCCCACAGCGATTACGCAGCGTTGAGTTCCCTTGAAAGGGAATCTGTTGTATTATCTTGTCCTTTTAACAGTTAAGGGGCTTTCCCATGACTGACAGTGCTAGTCAAGGCATTTGTCAGTTGCGTCTTGTTCCGTGTTCAAAACAATTCAGTCTTTTCAATGTAAAAGTCTTCGCTACTGACTGACACACTCATAAAGACAGTCTTTGCCGCCATCTAATGGCGTAATACTGTAGCTTCTGTTGCTGTTCACGGTCAGGGACTATTTTTCCGGCGGAAGGAAGGCTTTTAGTGAATTTACTTCATCAAAGTTGCATTGATGCATATATTTTTGGCTTTAATGTATGTATTGTGTGTTATTCACGATACAGCACAGCCTCTCGTACCTTATTGCTTATTTAACTGTTTAAAATCAATGTCAATTTGCACTCATGCTAATATTCGGAAACTTTTGCTCGTGTGATATTGCTTCAGTACATTATAATCAAAAATAACCCTAACTAACTCATACAGGGGCATTTTTTTTGTCTAATATTTTGAATTTTTTGTCATTTGTTCATTTTTGGTGTTGTTTTGTTTGTTTGTTTGTTTTTTTGGCCTGTTAATTTATGGTCCTGTCACAGAGTCAGTGCTACCCAGTCTCGGCCATATTTAATATATGCCAAATTTATGTCTTTCCAAGTCTTTTACTCTTTTAAAAACAAATAGATATATCTGAAAATCAACGGGATATATGTGTAAATTAGCTGTGAAACTGTTAGTAACGGATCCTGTCTGCCATGAGTGGAGTTTCACAGAAGAATAATGGCTGTTTCAGCTCGCTTCTCTTAAAGGTGCCTTAGAACACTTTTTCATAAGATGTAATATAAGTCTAAGGTATCCCCAGAATGTGTCTGTCAAGTTTCAGCTCAAAATACCCCATAGATTTTTTATTATTCCATGTTTTAACTGCATATTTTGAGGTGGGATTAAAAATGCACCGATTCAGTGCGTGTACACCTTTCAAATGCTTGTGCTCCCCACGCCCAAGCAAAGTATAAAGACTATAAGTGTTTTTGGGTTAAAAATGATAATAATGACATGGCTCTGATCTCTGTGAATACAATAAGAAACGATGGTAACTTTAACCACATTTAACAGTATATTAGCAACATCCTAATGAAACATTTAGAAAGACAATTTATAAACATCACTAAATATATCATGATATCATTGATCATGAACAGTTATTATAGATCCATCTGCCATTTTCACTATTGTCATTGCTTGCTTGCTTCACAATACCTGCAGAATGTCTGATGTTTCGGCTGTGCAGCTCCAGACCTTAATTCTGCCTTGCCTAGAACATGGCCTGGCATGTGCAAAAGTTGGAGGCGTACATATTGATGATCCCGACTGTTGAGTCACAGTCAGTGTTATGTTGAGATTCGCCTGTTCTTCAGATGTCTTTTGCACAAATCAAAGTTACATAAGGAGGAAACAATGGAGTTTGAGACTCACTGTATGTCATTTCCATGTACTGAACTCTTGTTATTTAACTATGCCAAGGTAAATTCAATTTTCAATTCTAGGGCACCTTTAAAGACCAAAAACTGACCATTCTGTCTTTACCTGCTAGAGGTCACATATAATATGTGAGAGATGATAATGAGGTACATGTTCTTTCAATCATTCTCTTGGCCTTGCTAACAACATCTGTGATTTCTACTGTCTTCTAGACTCATTTTTTGGCAATCTTTCGTGTGAAACGGGGTTACGACTGGGCCGACAGGATGGAGATGATGATCACCGCTTACAGGTGAGTGAGGCTGAACTTGACAGATGTGTTTGTTTTCAGCGCTGTTTCATATCAATAATGATCAGCAAAGATTTGGGCTTCCAGGTGATCCAGTTTATGAAGGTTAAGAATGACTTCGTTCATTGAGTAAATTCTGCATGTTTGTTCACAGTGATAATAATGGAAACATCAGCGATACGGTGGTGAGGAGGAGCGTCCCGGTTCAGTTCGCCGTTGATCTGGCGATCAGTCTGTGAGCAGCATTTATTTAACTTCTCTCTTCTGTTTCTTCTCTTCATCTCTGAATGATTGAAAACTCAACATCTACATGTCTTTCTCTGTTCTGTCTTCCTCTTCCTCACTTTCTGTTTTAATGACTTTATTGTAAACACACAGAGTGTTATTACCATTATCAGTTGTATTATACTGTGTGTTTGTCAGAGTGGCTGAAGACTCTGTGACGTATCTGAACTTCTCTCTGGAGGACAGAGGTCCAAAACCTCTCAACATCACCTACAAGGTCAGAGAGTCAAACACACATCTGCAGCTTCATTGTGTCGTGGACTTCATGTGTCAGCATGAGGTAAATATGGGCTTGACGTGATCAGATTGGTGTGTGTCTGTGTGTTTGTGTTCACAGGTGGAGAATCTGGGTTTCAAAGGTCTGCCGGTGTCGCTCAAACTCATCCTGCCCTGTCAAACTAAACATGTGAC
>RJVU01058757.1:0-36752 GCA_003731715.1 Anabarilius grahami | reverse complement strand
TACTGTCATATTTATAACTATTTCTTCTTCATTCTGCAGGACGACCCTCACAAATCACAGGTACACACATCTCATTCCTTCATCCATCATTTAATGATGATCAACATTTGAAGCTGGTTGTGAGGAGTTTCTCTCTGTTCCTCTCAGACTAATGTGAGTGCGGAGTTTGTCGTTCCACCCAGTAAAATGCTGATCGTCGGCACTGGCGCAGGGGGCGGAGTCATCCTGCTCATTATCATATTGATCCTGCTGGTGAAGGTAAGAACCAATCAAATCACCTCACACCTGGGGCCTCATTTATAAAATGTTGCACAGAGCGTACGCCTCTCTTTCAGATGTGAAATCTGTAAATCACAAATAATTTTGAATTTGTGCGCAGCTGAATGGTTCAGTTCTCTGCGTTGTAAACAACACCTAATTAATGTCATTTATATATAAAAGGTCACCAGTCATCGTCCAAATCCTTTCATTTAGAACGGCGAGCTGCAAGAATAGCTTAAATTTACAAAAACCTGCAGTAATTTGACAAGGAAGAGTGTGTATGTCTGATCAGACCCTGACGTGGCGCTAAACACTTTTCCACGTAAACAACAGTTTTTATAAATATGAGCGTTGAAGTGGATTTTCAAATCTGTGCGTATGCATGCTTTATAAATGAGGCCCATTCATTCGCCCCTCTCTCAAATTCTCAATCCAATTTGACTGTGTGTGTGTTTGTGTGTGTGTGTGTGTGTGTGTAGTGGGGGTTTTATAACCAAAAGCATCCTGAAGTGTATGAAAATATGATGGTGCGTCTCATGAAATTCAAGAAAACAGACGAATCTGAGTCTGCTTGTTTCGAAGGCTTCAAAGCTGAAGATTCTTCCTTTTTTTAATGTCGTTGTATGATAATGTTTTCTATCTTATAATTTAATTTGTACTTTATTTATGATAACCTTTTTTGTAATTTTCAAATCTAAGTGTTCTGTAAATAACTGTATATTGGTGGTCAATTTAAGAGGTGAAAAAACAATCAATCATGGCATAAATAAATGACTTAGCTGAATTGGATTTTGCCTAACCTGTTTATTGTTTGATGTATTTATGGCACTTTCACAAGACATATATGAAAAAATATCAAAATGCTTTATATTTATTCAAACTAATGACATATCCTCACTACAAATCTTGAGATTACAGCAACAAAAACTCTCACACACGACACACAACATCTTTAAGTTAATCAACAGAGAATGAAACATAAAATGTACAAATATAAATAAAACTAAAGATATAAAAGCATTATGTTACGTGTTACATGCCACCTTCTACAGGTCATTTACAGATGTGATTATAGTTCATATCAGTCGCCTTCAGAATGATGAGTCTCGTTTATCAGAGTCGATTAGGCGTTCGTCGTGTCGTCGTCGCCGTTCTCTGACTCCGTCTTGACTCTGAGCAGCGACGTCGCACCGGTGCCGCTTCCCGTTGCCGAGTGAGTCTCTTCGGCCGGTTGGCACGGCGACTCGTGCACGCGCACGTGTTTGGCCAGGTGGTCGGCGCGCAGGAAGACGCGCGGGCAGGAGCTGCAGCCGAAGCGCTTGGCGCCGGTGTGCGTCTGCAGGTGGCGCTGCAGCTCGTCCGAGCGGGTGAAGCGCTTGCCGCAGAACAGCCAGTTGCAGACGAAGGGCCGGTCGCCGCTGTGCCAGCGCAGGTGCGCTTTGAGGTGCGACGTCTTCACGTAGGCTTTCCCGCAGCCGGGGATGTGGCAGTTGTGCAGGTGCTTGCGTTTGCCGTCGCTGCCGCCGCCGCCGCTGCTTCCCAGGGACTCGGCGCTCAGGCAGTTGGGACAGCGGCAGGAGGCCTGACCGGGAGCGCGACCTCCAGCGCGTCGCTGCGACTTCGGCCGTGCGGAAGCCCCCGCGGCGTCCTGCGGCTCCTCCGAGGAGTAGGACGACGAGGCCTGCGGGAGCGGCAGCAGATCCTGCGGCAGCGGCTCCATCTTGAAGCCCTCGGGCGGGAAGTGCAGGCCGGAGTGGGCGGAGCCGGATGGAGGCAGGCAGCACATCTGAGGGTCGGCCGTGTAGGAGCTCATGGGTCCGCCCTGCCCTGGCCCCGCCCCCTGCAGGTCCATCCAGCCGGCCGCGGCTCCAGTGTGCACGTCCCACCAGCCGGACACGCTCACCTCGTCCTGCGGCGGCCCGGCGCGCAACCAGGGGTCGTACGGGTGCGCCATGATGCGTGTGAGTGTGTGTGAGAGAGACCGTATCACCACATGACTGTGGATGGGAATCTGATATCACCTGCGAACGCACAAAACACCACAGTCAGAAAAAGATCAGTCTGAATGATTCATCAATGATTCTGCCGTCGTTAGTCACATGACACTATTGCTTTATAATCAACATTTTTGAACCACCACCATCTTGAACTAGATTTTCCTCTGAGCTTGTTGCAATGCATTACAGGATCTCCTTCTTCACGAAGGAGACGTGGGCAAAGACGAGGCAAAATTCTGTTAAAATAAATATCCTGTTTGCTGCTTTAACTGCAGAAACACATGACAGACTGATAAATATTAACTCTGAGTTTATATGTCATTGCGTGTCCAAAAGCTAAGAGCACTGCTCAGGTAGTACTGCTGCTCTAGCACAACTTAGGCGGTTGTGTTTTCTCGTATTTGTCCATTTATATATTTTTGTGCACATTTTATTCATTGTTGTTTGTAGTGTGGGACTGTTTGTCCCGCTCTCCTTCTGCAAATGAAGTTTTGATCAGAACAGAAAGACGGCTGGAAGTGCTGCCTCTGTGTTCCTCGTGAGCGGAGCCGCGGTTTGACTGTCAGCGTCTGCAAAGCCGCATGAACGCACCAACCTCTAATACACATCTGAGCTTCTTTTACATCATCCCAGGGAGTTGGCGCGGCCGTAATGACCTTGCTAGTCTAGATCTAGTGTCTGAAATCAATTCTCGCTGACCAGCGAGCTTCTTTCACACCGTTCTGCTCGGATGTGAACCAAACTTTTCAGTTCAAAACAATCATCCAGTTCTCCTGCACTGACTTAAATCTGTTTCTTTCTCACTACAACAAACACGTTCAATGTAAAGTGTAATGATCCTCCGAGATTCGCGTCCTGATTGAGTCGGTTACAGCAGCAGAACAGGAATCTGAGATGCGGGTTTAATCAGGCAGAATCATTCCGGATCGGATTGAAGAAGGCGAGATTTCAGCATCGAGTGAGACTCACCGACCACAATTAAGTTGTTTTGAGTCGACAAGTTAGACGCCACCTTAATGCATCTGTGATCTCAAAAAACACACACCTCAGCTCTAACCACACACACACACACACACACACACACACACACACTCGCTGGTTTCACTTTATTAGTGAGGACGGCTCATAGACGCAATGGTATAAATCCCTAAACCACCACTAAACCTGATCCTTCCCTTCACATGAACCCATGGAAGTTTGTCTCCGACGCTGAATATAACATTTTCTCAATTGCAAGGAAAAAAGTCAGAATTGTGAGATAAAAAAAAGTAGCAATTATGTTTTTTTGTTGTTTTTTTTTGTTTTTTTAAATTCAGTGACGGAAACGAGCTTCATAAAAACCTGCTGATTTCAGACTGAATCATGATTCGACCGATGAGCCTTTCAGTGAGGAGCTCTTCAAATGTCACGAGTCACTTTTGTATGTTTTATTATATTTGTGAGGACATTTTCAAACATTCGGAACTTGCAAATACACACTCACACACACACACACACACACACTCACACACACTCACACACACACACAGGTTTGTTTTGCTATCTTAGTGGGGACTCTCCATAGGCGTAATGGTTTTTATACTGTACAAACTGTATTTTCTCTCCCCCTACACTACCCCTATCCCTAAACCTAACCATCACAGGAAACATTCTGCATTTTTACATTTTCAAAAAAACATCATTTAGTATGTTTATTAATCCATTTCCCTCGTGGGGACCGCTGGCTGGTGATGTAGGTGATCTCAGGTTTTTATTACATCGTGGGGACATTTGGTCCATGTAATATAAACAAGAACACACACACACACACACTCACACACACACACTAAACATGTTCAACCTTGATAGACACATCTGAGTTTCAGAAGTACTATAGTTTTGTGTGTGTGTGTGTGTGTGTGTGTGTGTGTGTGTTTAGCTCTACTTGGGGGAAGAAACCGTATCCAGGTGTTAAATCTGACTCAACTCAATCTAACATATAAACCATCCATAAAGTACATATAGAATTTGTAGTTTTCTTATAAAGTTTGTGTCACAATAATGGATTTTATATAAAGCAATTTAAGACTATGATATTTGTTCATTTAGATCAGTGTGTGTGTGTGTGTGTGTGTGTGTGTTTATACGTACAGGAAGACTCAAGATTGCAGCTGTAAAGATCTGTTGACAGCTGGAGTGTGTGTGTGTGTGTGTGTGTGTGAGAGATTTGTGATGAAAACAGGTTTAACTGTCTGCCAGAAGTTCTCTGAAAACAGACAAACACACACAGTCTGGCACGAACCCACAACCTCCCACAAACACACACACAAACACACACTACACAACACAGTGTCTCATAGACTCAATGGTTTATACTAAGATGATAATGATATTTACCAGCTGTACTGAATGTAATGCTCTCACAAACCTGCTGACGTCAGGAGATTGAGAGCAGATCATGATCCTTCAAATAGTGTTTAAATGTCTTCATAAGACACTTCTGACTACACTCACTAAAAATAAAGCTTCCGACAGAGGGTTTTCACAGCGATGCCATAGAAGAGCCATTTCTGGTTCCCCAAAGAAGCGTTCGGTGATCAGTTCTTTAGAGAACCATGTTTTTCTTAGTGTGAAGAACATTTGAATGATCTAAAGTCCCTGTTTCCACTGTAAAGAGGTTTTTTGCACACTCTTTGTGGAAAGATTCCATGGATGTTAAAGTTTCTTCATGAAACAATCGATGCCCATAAAGAAGCTTTATTTTTTAAGAGTGCAGGATCATGTTGAGAGAACTGACTGCTCCTCATATCAACACGAGACAGAATGACAGACACTATTACTCTCACTATCACTGCTTTCAAACAATCTGTACTGTATAACGCGCTGGAGAATTAAAGCTGACTTGACATTAACATGATCATGAAGACATTCATGCGGCATTATAATAAAGTTACTGATGAGAGAGAGAGAGTTTTACCTGCTCGGCGTCTCCTGATGAATGTGACGCCACTCCAGAAAGCAGCACGAGTTTATGACAGTGAGAGCCCCACCTCTGTCTCACACACACACACACACACACACACGGTTCATTCATACACACTTTCATTGATACAGCTCTGTCACTGCCACACACACACACACACACACACACACACACAGACAGTCAGAGCGGCTGCTCGATGCGTCTCAACATGTCAGTGAGACCTCAAACTACCTGAAAGACAGACAGGAAATCAGGAATCAGCCCCCAAACAAACATTTTCCCACCGCAGAGAGTTCCGAGTTTTATTCCGTGTGTTTTCATTTTCATGCATAATTTTATTGTGCTCTTATTTTAGACTTGAACAGTTCAGTCTTTGCAAAATTTCCTTCATGCATTTTAAGTTGCATTTAATGCATGAAAGTTTCATAAAGATGGTTTTATTATGAACTTTGTAGAATTCATTGAAAAGATTTCAGATAAGGACAACTTTGGATCAACATGCAAAACCATCATATTTCATCCTAATATTGTAATATTATCTAATTAAATATAATATTATTAATAATGTATTGTAATCCTTACGAGCACAAGTTGTAATTGCAACAATCGTCTTTTTTTTAATTGAACACAAACAAGCATTTTCTCTACTNTTCTACAGGTTTGAAACAATATGTATTGTGAAAAACACTAAACTTGGATTGGATTATTAATAAAATATCATTATTATTATTAATTATAATTCTAAAATATATTATTATTAATAACTGTAGTCATATTAATTTCTGTATGTTAATTTTGTGATAATTCAATGTTTAGGTGGAGGCTTTAAATAAGCCTTCATGGGTTTTCCACATTAACCTGTATATAATTTATACGGCACAAAAATTAACTAAACTTAAAAACTGTAAGTAAAACTAATACCTGTATCTGAATCACAGCCAAATCCTGCCGTGCGGTGTGTTTAATAGAGCAGAACCCCTAACACTTCACAGCTCATGCGCTCAAATACGTTCATTGCGATGAAAGAAAGTGTGCAGAAGAAGACAGAAACTGTTCAGTTCTGCAGTGAAGGACGCGGCTGACGATGACAAGGTCACGGGTTTGACACTGAACAAACATATGGGCCATTCTACAGAATTGGTGCACAACCAAAAAACACATTTAAAAAGCATTTAAGTATTCACATTTTAGATGTTATCTAGATAATAGATGATAGATGATGTCTATTGAATCCCACAATAATATTTAAAATATCAGTAAGATTAATATATATAAATCATCATTTATTGGGTACTTTGAATTGGGAGGTGTCTGTCCCAAACCCTGACCCCTAAATTTCAATATTGTGAAATATTGTTGTTTTAAATATATATATTTTTGATTTTTTTTTTAAAGTGAAGTTAAAAAAATATTTAATTTTTAAATCATGAAACTTTAAGTAAAAATGTGTCCCTCGTGTTCATGTCACTACCGGAACAGTGTTTGAGTCTGAGACTGATTTTAATACACTTCTACATGTTTGATCAGGAAATCTTCCTCTCTTTCACAGCAGATCATCATCATTCTGAGTTAAATGTGTTCAGAAGTCTGAAAATCTGTGTGCAACTTTAAGGAACGTCACTATCAAACACCTTTTTCTGCAATTAAACAAACTTTTTTGGGTGTTATTCCATAAAATGTAGTTTTTATGTTCAGAGCTGTGTTAGATAACCATGTGCTGATCATCATCTTTGAGCGGCTCAAAAGAGTCGAAAATTGTCACGACTGAAACTTCACCACATGTTTCGGTCGTGACTGTTAACACACAATCATTTATTTGGGGGAAATAAACACAATTCTAGTACAGTTATGCAAATCATTAGTGTTTTATGTGAGTTAAATTGTGTCATGTGATGTGGTCGATACCAACACATTACTGTCACGACCGAAACATGGATGTTTTGTCAAAAATAAAGTATATTGAATGATCAACTCAGATGTTATTATAGTGTTTGATTCAATGTTTATTCAAACTAATGAATCTTCACTTTGAAATCAGTTTGATAAACTTTATGACTTTTACAGAGAAAGATTGCATTCAAAATCTCATAAATTACACTTGAAATATTGATCAAATTTGTGAAAACGTTTTAAAAATATATTTTCAAGGTAGATGTAAACAAAATCTCAATAGGTCAATGTAACCCTTCTTATTAAATTATTTATCATTGTGTTTCGGTAGTGACAAATTTGAGGAGAGGAAAAATATTCCAAAACTTTCAGAAAATACAATATGAGAATTAACTGCACAATGTGTATCTGGATATTATACAATTTGCATACATACAAAATTGGGGGGGGGATTTTTTTCAAGACGTTTCCAACTCTGACTTTGAACCAGTTCTGTAGAACGGCTCATAAACACACATATCTTCTACAAACACACACAGTAAACATGTCCAAACCTGACAGACACATCTGAAGTACTTCCAACAGAGAGATATATGTACATGCACTTCTATGACACTGCTTTCTTTTTTAAATTCCATATTTTAAATATGAGGGAAGAACAAAACATGAAACTTGGTTAATGTTTTTAATATTCAGCAGTTTTTGATCTGCCTGCATTGACACCATTGTATGAGAACTGAACTGAGCTGGATGACATCTCTGTTTACTCCAGTGCTGATATATAGATAAATGAACTAAATGAATAACTAATGATTCTTACAACAGAATGAATCAATACTGAATTTACTTCAGCTGGACAATGACACCATTTTCTTTAAGAGCTGCTGTGCAGCCAAAATTATGTACCAGTTATCACTGTAAAGCTGCTTTGACACAATCTGCATTGTAATAAGCGCTTTATAAATAAAGCTGACTTGACTTGTTAAGACTATTTTTATGAAAAAAAAAAAAGGCAAACTAGAGCTACAGGTTTTATTAAAAAAATGCATAGAAAAACAAAAAGCTGAGAGGAAAAAGCAAACATTGACTACAACATAATCAGTTATTAATATTTGGTTAGTTCTCTCCTGTTTTTGCATGTGTTTATAATTTCCACGTATGACAGTCTGGACAAAAATTATGTCGCACAGTTTGACGTTTCACTGCGTTATCAAAACTAAAACAATGAATTCCAAGCCCAATTACACAATATGACTACAAAATATTAAACACATTCTTAATAATATTCAAATAAAGTGTGTAGATGTTATTTTTCTTTTCTTAGGCTGGACCTAACTTTTGGCCACTACTGTATATATATATATATATATTGTATGTATGTGTGTGTGTGTGTGTGTGTGTGTGGATGAAATCTCAGTGAACGGCAGAGGGTTACTGTGGGTTAAGTGAGCGCATAAGGCTAATTTCATAGATTTTTTGTTTGTGTTGGCTGAAGGGAACTTCCTCCTCCTAAAATCATATTTACACACTGCAGCAGCTACTGAGTAACAGATTTCCACAAGCGTGTTTGTCAGTGGAAATCCAGGAAATCCTACGGGCCGACATGATACGTGCAGCAGTCTCACACACACACACACACACAGACACTCAGACGAGCCTCCCCCTCTGTGGTGCCGTGTGTTTAGTGTTCAGAGAGCGGCCTTTGATAGTCAAGCACACCTGTATTTTCAGGTAGAGACTTCCTCCCTGCACACGCCCCTCTGCTTTGATTGTTAAAGAGCCCTGGCGCCAACACACACACACACACACACACGCGCGCGCACACACACACAATAAACATCATATCTAGGCAAGCGGTTTTCCAGGTTCCCACAGAATCTTGTTGTCACAGATCACACACACAAACACAGACTGAGAGAAACAACAGTGAGATGTGTATGTATCTATATAATGTTTGTTTAGTGACGTAAAGCTTTACTTTAAGCTTGAAGCCAATAAAGCGCCTTAAATCTTGAGACAGACAGAGAAAGAGCAGCAGCGAAAATGACTTAAAAACATTTAGAAACATTAGTGTAAAGGAGTTTTCCGTTTTCCATTTTAATTTAACAGTTTTATTTAATTTAATTCCAGACATTTGTAAACTAAAATACAGCCATATTAATGATTATGTAATTAACAAGTTCAGCGTATATAGCATACATTTAAAGTATGCAAACTTTATATTAGTTGTCTTTAACTAAACTCTAAAAAATGCTGGGTTAAAAACAACCCAAGTTGGGTTGAAAATGGACAAACCCAGCGATTGGGTTGTTTTGACCCAGCAGTTGGGTTAAATGTTTGCCCAACCTGCTGGGTAGTTTTATTTAACCCAACAATTGTTTACAAATGACTATATGTCTGGCTTAAAATGAACCCAAAATAGGTTGGAAATTAAAAATCAGACTCATAATTACTAGAGGCAACAATAATAATCAAAAGATGAGCATTTATTAATAAGCAATTTAATAAATGTTTATTGTTTAAGTATTATTCAAATGTTTGTTTATTAAACATATTAATAAATGTTAATTTCCAACATATTTTGGGTTCATTTTCAGCAAGAAATACAGTAATTTTTAAACAATATTTGGGTTAAATAAAACTACCCAGCAGGTTGGGCAAACATTTAACCCAACCGCTGGGTCAAAACAACCCAATCGCTGGGTTTGTCCATTTTCAACCCAACTTGGGTTGTTTTTAACCCAGCATTTTTTAGAGTGTAGTAATAATAAGTGCATTGCATCAAAAGATTTAAATATTAGTACATTGTAGTTAATTACATTTATATAAAGTTGGTCCTGAGAATATGCTTTTCACTCGTGTACAGCTGAATAAATGTGTGAAAAATGAAGCGTGTTGAACATATTTACATTACATTTTGACAGTTTCCTTCTATAAAGCTTCTAATGAGCTGGCGATGTATGTCAGTAAAGCTACCTTAATCTGTATCTGAGACACACACACACACATATATATATATATATATATATAAAGCATGTCGTGTAGGGCAGCAAAATTCCATTTAAAAAGTAGAAGCTTCAGAAGATGACAGTGAGTGAGTTTGCGCTAATCTTTGGACTCGAATGGTGTGAAATTCAACTAGAGGATTTTTCAATTCAGTTTCTTTGAGAATTTATTCAACATTTGGACAAACTGGACTGTTTAAGAGTTGATTTACAACAATAAAGTCAATCGGAAACAGATGTAGAAGAATCCTTCTGTAGAATAATTATGACATGCAGTTTACCCACACAAAATATGTATGTAAATTCAAAACGAATAATTTCAGCATGAAGCAAATTATTGACAATTAAGATTTCTGTCACAATTACACAGCCCTAAGTTTTCAGAGTTTTCTGATGAGAAATGATTGCGATGATACATTTACATTTACATTTATGCATTTGGCAGACGCTTTTATCCAAAGCGACTTACAGTACATTATACTATACATTTGCATCTGAGTATGTGCAATCCCTGGGATCGAACCCATGACCTTGGCATTGCTAGTGCCATGCTCTAACCACTGAGCTACAAGAAAGCTGATACAGCGTATGTTTGTCTGACTTTCAGCCATTTTTTGCTGCAGGTTCAAACAGGTGTGATCGACAAGTTTCCAACAATTGATTCAAGTGCAATTACATGTATATTGTGCATTAAAAATGTGTCAAAGCACACTTTAGTGTAATTTAGGACATGTGACAGATTTTTGGTTTTTGAGAAATACATTTTTAAATATGAAAAGTTGACCGTTCAAACATCAAGATCGTGAAAAATTTGGAAAGCCTAGCCCTAACCTCACACAACATCTGATGTCAATACAAGCGCTCATGTCAAATAACAGTGCACATTCTGCTGTAAGTAGCTTTCATTTTGAAGATACCAGAGACAAATCTCATGACAAGTGCTCAGAGGAGACACGTCAACACAGACGTGAAGAGGACTGGAGGTCACGGAACACTGCATGCTGTTCTCTGCTGCCATCTACTGGTCAAAGGGAAACATGAAGTTCATACTTAAACATCTGCAAAAGTGCCACTATTCTCTTACATGTGTGACAGAAATCATACTTAATATCATATATATATATAATTTTACATTACATTTTTACATTATGATTTATGATGTAAACATATTCATTAACTCATAACCACATCTGTAAAGGTCACACATTTGGTCTTCGTTTGCTGTGGTGTGACTTCTACTATTTACACATCTTAACAAATTAATTATTTGTTCATGTTTTGAAAACAAATCAGTTTTTTTCATGAAAATACTTACTTATCAAAACAATGTAATATAAACAGTTTTAACAGTGTTCCCTTATAGTAATCAAACTGACCCCTGTACACTATTGACCCCTTAACCAACCCTTAAACCTACCCTTACCACCAAACCTGTCCCTAACCTTACCCGTATCACACCTCAACACCAGCAATAGTGCTTTGCAATAGAACAGTAAGTTCACAGTAAGTACATTTTACCTAACAATTATATTATTTTTATTTTTTTTATTTTTTTAGACGTGACACAATGTGGCTTTAAGAACACTCTTCATTATAATCCACAAGGCAAACACACGAAAACGTTGGAGAAAAGAACCACGTAAAAAATACTGATGACACAGAACAAAGAACTGAACGAGCACAGGACTGACATACACAGAGGAGCTAATGAGTTCATTAATAGGACAACAGGTGAACGGAATCATTAACCAGGGGAACAAACTGGCACATACATAGTAACTAGGTCAACTTAAAGGGATAGTTCACCCAAAAATGAAAATTATCCCTTTATTTACTTACACTCAAGCCATCCTAGGTGAATATGACTTTCTTCTTTCAAACGAACACAATCAGAGTTATTTTAATAAATATCCTGTCTCTTCTAAGCTTTATAATGGTAGTGAATGGTACAATTTTTTTAAGCCCAAAAAAAGTGCATCCATCCATTATATAAGCAATCCATACAGTTACAGGAAGTTAATAAAGGCCTTCTGAAGCAAAGCAATGCATTTTTGTATGAAAAATATCCATATTTATAACTTTATAAACTATAATAAGTGGCTTCCGGTAACAGCCGTACACAAGTCGATTCCGGCAGAAGAGTGAACTTTGACCTGACGCATGAGGTATTGACGAACGCGGAGGCGCAGAGGATTGAGCAAAACAAAACACCGGTCACGAAATCTAAAACGAGAAATTTTAAAGAGAAATGTCGGAGGAGCTTGAATTTGTTGGCCAGCCCTATTAGTTTGAACCTACTCTCACCTAAGCTTACGCCAGAGTCCTGCACGGGTCCTGTTTGATAGACCAGGCATTCATTGTTTGTTTGTTCCCGGGATTTCGGGGATGAATGCTTTGTAAACAAGTCCCAGTTCGGCGCTGGATTTGCAGATCGCGGGTGGTGAGTAAAGCTGTTTTTGTTTGCTTTTATTCATAATGATGTCGCAGCTTGCAGACGATCTCAACGCCAAAGCTGCGCGCTCCTGACTCTCTTTAGCTCCGCCCACGGCACTGACGGCAGGAACGCCTCCAGGAGCTCACCTTTTTTTCGGAAAGACTCGGTACAGCGTATCTATCTTTTATAAATATGATCAAACTAAAGACTTTTTGGAGATATGAAGGATGCAGTACTACTCGACATGTAATCAAGATTAACATGAGATTGGTGGAAACCGTGTGTTATGTACCCTTTAATCATTATGTACCGTTTAATAAGTTCATTAGTAAACATAAACAAGCACATTATCTCATATTTCGGTAACACTTCGGTAGTATAGGGAACACATATTAACTATCAACTACGGCTTTTCCCTCAATAAACTCCTAATTTACTGCTTATTAATAGTTAGTAAGGTACACTCTAAAAAATGCGATTGGGTTGTTTTAACCCAGCGGCTGGGTTAAATGTTTGCCCAACCTGCTGGGTAGTTTTATTTAACCCAAATATTGTTTAAAAATTACTGTATTTCTTGCTTAAAATGAACCCAAAATATGTTGGAAATTAACATTTATTAATATGTTTAATAAACAAACATTTATTAATACTTTTTTTGAATAATATTTAAACAATAAACATTTATTAAATTGCTTATTAATAAATGCTCATCTTTTTGATTATTATTGTTGCCTCTAGTAATTATGAGTCTGATTTTTAATTTCCAACCTATTTTGGGTTCATTTTAAGCCAGACATATAGTCATTTGTAAACAATTGTTGGGTTAAATAAAACTACCCAGCAGGTTGGGCAAACATTTAACCCAACTGCTGGGTCAAAACAACCCAATCGCTGGGTTTGTCCATTTTCAACCTAACTTGGGTTGTTTTTAACCCAGCATTTTTTAGAGTGTAGTTGTTAAGTTTAGGTATTGGTTACGATTGAGAATGTAGAATAAGGTCATGCAGAATAAGGCATTAATATCTGCTTAATAAGTACTAATTGTTACAGATCACATCTCCCCTGGACTCCATTTCCCATGATCCTCCATGTTCCACACCTGAACTCACTTCCCTCATCATCTCTCCCGCTCTCCCCAGATTCCCTGCACCTGGTCGTCTTCGTTATCACTCCCTTTATATTAGACTCACTCCCTGCACTCCCTGTCCGTTCTTGTTGTTAGTAATGTTATATTGTTGTATGTTTGAGTGTTAGCGGTTCTGTTATCTTCTTTAATAAATCACCTATTTTTGTAGAAGTCCGATTCAGACTCTTCCCTGCTGCAGCTACACACGAGTGTAACACTAATAAACAACCAATATTCTTGTAATATGCATGCTAATAAGCAATTAGTTAAAATACCCTAAAATAAAGTGTTACTCATATTTCTAGATGTACAGTACAGTCCAAAAGTTTGGAACCACTAAGATTTTTAATGTTTTTAAAAGAAGTTTCGTCTGCTCACCAAGGCTACATTTATTTAATTAAAAATACAGTAAAAAACAGTAATATTGTGAAATATTATTACAATTTAAAATAACTGTGTACTATTTAAATATATTTGACAAAGTAATTTATTCCTGTGATGCAAAGCTGAATTTTCAGCATCGTTACTCCAGTCTTCAGTGTCACATGATCCTTCAGAAATCATTCTAATATGCTGATTTGCTGCTCAATAAACATTTATGATTATTTTCAATGTTGAAAACAGTTGTGTACTTTTTTTTTCAGGATTCCTTGATGAATAGAAAGTTCAAAAGAACAGCATTTATCTGAAATACAAAGCTTCTGTAGCATTATACACTACCGTTCAAAAGTTTGGGGTCAGTAAGAATTTTTATTTTTATTTTTTTGAAAAGAAATTAAAGAAATGAATACTTTTATTCAGCAAGGATGCATTAAATCAATCAAAAGTGGCAGTAAAGACATTTATAATGTTACAAAAGATTAGATTTCAGATAAACACTGTTCTTTTGAACTTTCTATTCATCAAATAATCCTGAAAAAAAATATTGTACACAAATATTTTGTACAATTGTACACATTAAATGTTTCTTGAGCAGCAGATCAGCATATTAGAATGATTTCTGAAGGATCATGTGACACTGAAGACTGGAGTAATGATGCTGAAAATTCAGCTTTGCATCACAGGAATAAATTACTTTGTCAAATATATTCAAATAGAAAACAGTTATTTTAAATTGTAATAATATTTCACAATATTACTGTTTTTACTGTATTTTTAATTAAATAAATGTAGCCTTGGTGAGCAGACGAAACTTCTTTTAAAAACATTAAAAATCTTAGTGGTTCCAAACTTTTGGACTGTACTGTATATTAACTAATGATCCGTTAAGCATTATACAACATTTGTTAATGATTTATTAATTAATTAAGTTATTAAAAGTGTTACAAAAATTATGAATGTCAAACTAAATACCCTATGAGTCACAACGTACCTCAATTAAAGGGATGGTTGACCCACAAATGATCATTCAGTCATCATTTACTCAGTCATCTTCTGAGGAACACAACAGAACAGTGTTGCTTTTCTCAATCATGTATATTGGTATTTTAATTGCTGCCTGTTTGTTTTAAAGTCATCATGCATCTGTTCAGCCATACGTCTCAATGCTGCCTGCCTGTGGTTGAACATGGAAGAGACTGAAATCTCAACATTCACACTCGTGACCAGCTCAGATGGAGGCAGACATATTTAGAGGTGTTTTCTAATAGATGGAAAACCCCAACGAAAGATATTACAGTATTTAAGGGGACGGTTCACCCCAAAATGATCAGCATTTGTTGTTTCAAAGCTGTAGGACTTACTTTC
The DNA here is from genome assembly GCA_003731715.1 of Anabarilius grahami. Taxonomy (NCBI): domain Eukaryota; kingdom Metazoa; phylum Chordata; class Actinopteri; order Cypriniformes; family Xenocyprididae; genus Anabarilius; species Anabarilius grahami. The sequence continues at coordinate 21,331 of RJVU01058757.1, read as the reverse complement.
TTAACAATAACATCAGAAAATGTTTTGATTGATTTGATTGAAGATGTTATTCTGTAAAAGCTGGTTTAAAACAATACTGTAAAATCAATATGCAGATCATACTGATTTGACTTGTTTAATGAATCCTGATAAACCAGTTCAATGTGCTGTTCTGGAACACTTACAGTTTAATTCAGGTTCTGAAGTAACACACTCCCAGGCCTTTACAAAGACACACAAGTGAAAGGAATTCCAGAGCTTCTGTTCAGAGGAGGAACAAGAAACATCTACATACAATTATCTGCAAAAGCTGCTATTATTCAAGGTAAGTCAGTGAATTAGTGATACTGAGAGAGCTGCAATATTACATCTTTACCATAAACTGTATAGCAGAATACAATGCAATATTACTGCAATCTATGCAGTAAATAAGTGCTATTTGTGTTGTAAGCACAATGAAAAACTACTGCAGTTACAATGCTTGTAAACTTTAGTAATTAAGTGATGCACTGCAACATGAGTACTGCGGTCTCGACTGAACTGCACTTGTTGGACTGAGAACTGTGGCTGTTTTCACCTGCCGCTGAACTACAGTTGTCATTGTGCTTCTCTCATTGCTTTGAACTACAGCTGTTGTCATCGTGACAGGCAGTTTTCACACTGCATTTGTGATGGAGGAAGGAGGAATGATAATTATTTTAAATTACATTTGATTAAGATAAAAAATTGTGTAATGCATAATGGTATAGAAATAGGACTATTAATCCGCACCATTGCTACACATTATGTCATTAAAAATACTTGCTCCAGTTAATAATACAGGTCAATGACAATAATGCTTCAATAATAACTTTAATGCAGTAGGCACGCTTCATCTGCTTGGCCAGCAGACGGTGGTAAAGTGAACCGAGCCTCTTTGCTTCAGCATGGTACCATCAGTATCACAAGCGATATTATCTAGAACTTGACTGCAAAAATGTATCAACTATAAACTTGATTTGTATTTCAGTTACAAGACTTTTTATGCCTACCGCTGAATTATGAGATAGCAATTTAAACAAAGAAAGCTAAAAATAACCTGTGCAACAGATCACATTTAATGCAGATCTCACCAAACTAAAACCCTAAAAGTTCTCAAGGCTGTCAGAAAAAACATTCTCTGAAACAGACCTAACTGTATATTTAATAAAAGTGAACTTTAAAAAAAAAAGTTACATCATTTTAAGTTTAGTGCACAATTTATTTATGAAATATGTATTTTCCAAAATGTGTTCAAAACTATAAATTTAATTTTGTTTGGTGCAGTAGCAAATGCTTCCACTAGATTATTTTCCAATGTGTGACTGTGGGCCATTTAACCTTTTTTGTGTTATAGCAAGTGTATATAGCCGAAACCTTTACCAAGTTTTGTACCATTCTGGTGAAGTAAATATGTCAACTAGCTTTCATTAGAGTATTAGTAGATTTTTTAGGGTTATTAGAATAAGTTGATGTTGCAAAGTTAATTATAGTGAGCATCAAAATAAAGTGTCGGCAGATATTAAGCAGACAGTCTACTAAAACTCAAAATCCTGCCAGTTGACATGTAGTTGCAAAGTTACATGTAGTTAGTAGAATGTCTAAAGTGAACCAGACCATATAAACAGTAGCCTATGGGCCTCATTCATGAAACTTTCGTAAATATATGAGTAAATTATCAGTAATTTGCACGTAAAACTGACCTTTCCAAAAACTCTCCCCTGGATTCACAAATGCTTCATAAACATCATATTTGATAGTTAAAAAATACCAACTATCATTTCATACATTTTTCATGAACTAATCTGCAAACCGCCATTGGCGTAGATTAACTGACAGATGTGTAACACACTCAAAATACATACTTTATGAAAAACAGGAAAATAAATTTCATAACCGTTTAAAAGAAGAAAGAAATAAATCACGTTGAGATGTGGGTGTGGATGTGTGAAATGAGAAGCAGCTGGAAACTCTGGCTGGACCGGTTCTGTTCCTTCAGCTGGACCAAACCTGTGGAACGGATCCACTCAGTACAGTTCAGACACCATGACATTATTCAGTATATTCAAACAAAAGGAAACAATGATGAGGGTAATTGCTGTTATTGATGGGTGTCACTTTACCACAAGTACCTTAGTGCATCACTTGCTGCGACATTTGAGTGACTTTAATAAATTACCTGTAATGACCTGTATGATGAAAATACCCAGCATTTCCATCACATTTGCACAATGTCTGCAAGAAATTCTAAATGTTTGGGAGGTTCATGATTAAAACAAGTGGAAAAACTCAAAATCCCAATGGATGACAAAAAAAAAGAGAAGAAGAATTAAACAGCTCATAAACATACTTTAGCACTAGAAAAAAATGAAACAACCCATGAACATATTATGCAATCATTTATGACATTTCTCCTTATTTAGAACGTTTTTGGCATGAAGATTTCTTTAAAACTGGGTCGAGAACCCTAGAGTTCCATATAGAGGAGTGAAGCACCTCATGCAGCTTTGGCATTAAGGATGACATTGTTACTGGAATTAAGATAATGAATTATAAAACAATGTTTCCTGTAAACACACATGCATGTGACCAGAGCAGAAAACGGTGCAGTAAATCAGACTTCATGGCGCTCAAAGTGAGAGACTTTTAAGGCTCTGGGCGAAATCCTCAGCAGGACGAACCAGCTTGCGGCTTTAGCCTCGTCCTCGGGCACATTTCTGAGAGTTGAGATTGAAAGACTGATGTCAAGGAATTGCTAACATTCAGCGGTTAAAGCGGGCAGATGCGCTGACAGATCAAATAACGGCCTGATTGTCGTGTTTCTGCATCTCTGGATTTCACAACACAAACGAACGTCCAACCCTTAGCGTGAGAATCTGGAACGAGATTCAGTCACTTATCAAGCAAAGCAAGCATCAGGTTATGATACACTGAACAAACAATACACCTACTGTACAGCCCGACTGGACATCTTCGTCTTCATCAATATCGTTGACTTGGGGATATACTACAACATCAAGACTTGAAATGAACTTTCAAAACTGAAGCATTTTCTGGAGACTGCAGGACATCCAGATCATTACAGCAATCCAAGTTTCATTTGAGTTCACATAAATTTTCTTAATATTAAAATCTAAACTCTATTCACACACATTGTGTAACTAAAACTGAATTAAAAGATCAAAGTAAATCACTAAGAAAAGCAAGGAGACTATCAGTATCCTGACAACATCACACAACATAAATATAACAGCACAGAAACATCGCAGTTAAACCCCAACAAACATCTTGTGCACAAAAACATGTTTTCAACATTTACTCTTCTTACAAACTTAAGCAGAGCATGCTGGGAACTAGAAATCTGCTGCAAATCATTCAGTTCTTCGTAATATAATCAGTTATTGCATTTACATGAACTTCATATTTAAATGAAATAAAGTAAATTTCACTGTGATGGAGTGGCTACTCCTGAATTACATTAACAAAACGTGTGTGTTTGTACCTCCTCAAACATATTTTTCATGGAAAATTTTCACCCAAAAGTGAGCTAAACCAGACGAAATCTTCTTTTGGGACGTCCTCATTTGTAAAAACTGTATAATTTTTGTTTTAAGACTGTAAAAGGTTAGGTTATAATGCTATGCAATGCAATGTCCCCATTTAGATTGAGTGAATGTGCAAGGGGTGATTTCTGTATCACGGCACAGGTCACAATGTCAGACTTCCTAATCAGAAAGGTGAAGTTCTTCTGGTAAAGCATAAGACGCCACCCAAAAACCCTGGATACAGTCCAAAAATCTTGGGTGTGTATCTGTTTGCATTTTATTTGTTGGGTAATTCAGTTCTTTCATTTGTGTGATTCACCTCTCAAACAGCTGTTAAATCATAAAGACCCGCAGGTCGACATTCCTGGAGAAACCCAACCAGAAAACACTTAAAACAAACAACAGTGATGCTTTAGAAGTGAATTCCAGGTCGATGACACACACAATATATAAATAACACCTTATTGGTTTCAGTTATTACATTACGCTACCCCTCATGTAGTGTTGCGGGTCAGTTTGACCCGTTTTGATTTTTGAGTTGTTGGAAACATCAGTTAACCTATATTTTGTTTTTTTTTTTGTCATGAAATTTTGTGACTTTTTCTCAGTTAGGGTCATGAACATGACGTGAAGAATTAAGAATCTATCGCTATTTATCTATTTTATTTGTCATTTCTTTTGAAAATCAGTCAAAAATGAAAATATGAAAACTAGAGTCTGAAAGCTCTATATAGTTTGTCAAGATTACTTTAGGTTTAGACTATGATATTATTGTTATAAATGTATAATAGTAAATGTAAACCACGGGTGGGTGGAGGGGCAGTCTTAAAATTAGTGGTTAAAAACATTTTTATAAATCATAAATTCAGATATTTATTGTTTGTAATGTGTAAAAAGTATTGGGTCCCACTTCATATTAAGTGGCCTTAACTACTATGTACTTACATTTAAATTAATCATTTGATACAATGTACTTATTGTGTACATGCATGTTTTTACATTGTTATATTTTTAAAAAACCTGCATGTAATTACATCTGTAATTAATTTCTGTAATTACATTTATAATTACAGTGTTGACCCATCCCTTACACCTTACCCCTACCCTTACACCTACCCATCCCACCAAAGCTGTCCCTAACCTTACCCGTATCCACCTCCATGTAAGTACATAGTGGTTAAGGCCACTTAATATAAAGTGGGACCAAGTATGGATGCTAAAAGTTACTTATTAGTACATGATTGTATGTTTTTTTTCATAGTGTGATTTTTGGGGAATTTTGGATTATGGTCAATTTGACCCATAAGGGGAGTCGCCAGAAATCAAACAGTGCACGAGGTTTACATACGCAATGCAGTCAAATATTTTTTGTGAGTTCCTCGTCTCACAGTGCAACAACACACAGAACCAAAAACGGAATTAAAGCATATACACTCACCTAAAGGATTATTAGGAACACCTGTTCAATTTCTCATTAATGCAATTATCTAATCAACCAATCACATGGCAGTTGCTTCAATGCATTTAGGGGTGTGGTCCTGGTCAAGACAATCTCCTGAACTCCAAACTGAATGTCAGAATGGGAAAGAAAGGTGATTTAAGCAATTTTGAGCGTGGCATGGTTGTTGGTGCCAGACGGGCCGGTCTGAGTATTTCACAATCTGCTCAGTTACTGGGATTTTCACGCACAACCATTTCTAGGGTTTACAAAGAATGGTGTGAAAAGGGAAACACATCCAGTATGCGGCAGTCCTGTGGGCGAAAATGCCTTGTTGATGCTAGAGGTCAGAGGAGAATGGGCCGACTGATTCAAGCTGATAGAAGAGCAACTTTGACTGAAATAACCACTCGTTACAACCGAGGTATGCAGCAAAGCATCTGTGAAGCCACAACACGCACAACCTTGAGGCGGATGGGCTACAACAGCAGAAGACCCCACCGGGTACCACTCATCTCCACTACAAATAGGAAAAAGAGGCTACAATTTGCACGAGCTCACCAAAATTGGACAGTTGAAGACTGGAAAAATGTTGCCTGGTCTGATGAGTCTCGATTTCTGTTCATTTTCAGATGGTAGAGTCAGAATTTGGTGTAAACAGAGTGAGAACATGGATCCATCATGCCTTGTTACCACTGTGCAGGCTGGTGGTGGTGGTGTAATGGTGTGGGGGATGTTTTCTTGGCACACTTTAGGCCCCTTAGTGCCAATTGGGCATCGTTTAAATGCCACGGCCTACCTGAGCATTGTTTCTGACCATGTCCATCCCTTTATGACCACCATGTACCCATCCTCTGATGGCTACTTCCAGCAGGATAATGCACCATGTCACAAAGCTCGAATCATTTCAAATTGGTTTCTTGAACATGACAATGAGTTCACTGTACTAAAATGGCCCCCACAGTCACCAGATCTCAACCCAATAGAGCATCTTTGGGATGTGGTGGAACGGGAGCTTCGTGCCCTGGATGTGCATCCCACAAATCTCCATCAACTGCAAGATGCTATCCTATCAATATGGGCCAACATTTCTAAAGAATGCTTTCAGCACCTTGTTGAATCAATGCCACGTAGAATTAAGGCAGTTCTGAAGGCGAAAGGGGGTCAAACACAGTATTAGTATGGTTTTCCTAATAATCCTTTAGGTGAGTGTACACAAATAATACAAACTATAGTATTATTTTTTTATAGTATTATATAATAAACTATAGTAACCTGCCAAAAAAAAAGAAAAAAGCAACTGCATAGAACATTCCTACGGAGCCCCGGCCATGACACGCAAGAAAAAAATGTAATCGTGCGCACGATTTACTATTTCGTTCCCTCGATTTATAAATCATGCGCATGGTTTATGAATCGAGGGAACGAAATAGTAAATAGTGCGCACCATTTAGCCTACTATTTTTTTCCTGCATGTCATGTCCGGGGCTCCGTACATTCCTGTCTGAGAACCATAATTATTCTTTTCCCCAAGATTGCATGCCTGTAACTCAAGAATTATTGAAGATTTCCCAATATGATTTTTGCATTCTGGTTCTTAGCAAACTTTTCTGACTGTTAATTTAAGGCCCTATATGGTTCATTCACAGAGAAATGGGGATCTCAAAGCCGTTCATGTCCAAATTGTTAAAAGTTTAAATATTATGTTTCAAAAATTATGTTATATTATGTTATATAATATGTTTAAATATTTGGTGGAAAGAAACACTGATAAAACCTCAAACTTTGATACATTTAAGGGCTCTGACACCTGAATTNTTTTGCATTCTGGTTCTTAGCAAACTTTTCTGACTGTTAATTTAAGGCCCTATATGGTTCATTCACAGAGAAATGGGGATCTCAAAGCCGCTCATGTCCAAATTGTTAAAAGTTTAAATATTATGTTAAAAAAATTATGTTATATTATGTTATATAATATGTTTAAATATTTGGTGGAAAGAAACACTGATAAAACCTCAAACTTTGAAACATTTAAGGGCTCCGACACCTGAATTAGTTAACCCTGGGTAATCTAAAACCCAGGATCTCATTTGACCGGGGTATCTTATTTTATGTTCCACGCTGCTCATACTTAATTAAGGAGTTAACAATTAATCCTGGTTCCCTATCTGTCAGTCACTTTGATGTCATATCGAAAGACAAATGGGGTCTCACTTGGAAGCTCCAATCATCTGTGAGTTTTAGAAAAACGGCCAATGAAATTGGCCAGTGTAATTTCCATGCCAAGCCACTCCCCTGTACATATGGGTATATAAGATGGCGGCACGAAACCACTCGTTAGATTTTTGCTTCAGAGCCGAGAGGTTGCGTGCAGCAATCACTCTTCCAGTCACCTAAGAAACAGAGAGTGTTCACAATAGAGCTTGCAACAGAACAGAGATCTTTCATGCCGGTGAAAGGACACATTCAGCAGTGTTTCGCCACTCTAAACACAGTACACAATTAAAGGGGACCTATTACACCCCTTTTTACAAGATGTAATATAAGTCTCTGGTGTCTCCAGAATGTGTCTGTGAAGTTTCAGCTCAAAATACCCCACAGATCATTTATTATACCATGTTATAAATGCCCATTTTTGAGTGGAAGGAAAAACATGCTGTGTCTTTAAATGCAAATAAGCTGCTGCTTCCCGCCCTCTTTTCCGAAGAGCCTGTACAGCTCGTGCCTCGGATACTAACAAAACACCTGTTTGATTTTGATTATCATCTCTATTGCGGTCATGTTTAGTGACATTGCAGTTCTTCATCATCATGAAAGTTTATTATCTGCATGCGTTTTAAAGCCATAACAGTCTTAACTTCTGATATATGGTTTTCTGAGCGCACAGAAAGCTGACTGACAGACAGAGCGTCCTGTGAGTATTAAACTAGGTTCTCTTTCACGTCTTATTGCACTTAAACGGTCAAATACACACACGGTTGTGTCAAAAACACACAAAGTTCACAGTCGATCATATCTGTGAATGTAAACAGCAGGGACACAAATCACGTGTGTATTAGATTCATGTACTAAAGTGACAGCAGCGTAATATACAGTATCTACTGCTGTTAATATGAACCAAACAACAAAAGAAAACAGAAAGTCACTCACTGCTCTTGACTGAATAGCTTTAGTAGCTTTAATAAGAATGCATTACTGACTTGAACGCTGATGTGAAATGCTCTGGCGAGGAGTAATGGTGGACTGTGTACAGCTCACTCAGGGCGGGGTCTCTGTATATTTTGCCTTCTTCATGAATGTCTTTCACCAGAAAAGAAATGATCAAAATTTTTAGCCAAGGACCTCTGGTTGAGTTGAAACTGAATAACACAGTAAGGTTAGCTTATTAACATTAGTTCAACGGTTCCCAAACCTTTTTCTGCCGGGCCCTCCTTTTCTTGCATGAGCTCCACATTTTTAAAAACACATTTCAAGCCTTCTTTTTCATCAGCGCTGTGGCTCTACATCCGCAAAACACATTTTTAAAAGCAATAGCGCACATGAACAGCCCCTTATGTTTTTACTTGGAATTAACAAAAAATTGTCATATTGGACAGATAGTAAAACTAAAATGCTTCTCTTCATCCGGGCAGATGCAGTGTTTAAGGGTGATTCCTGATGATTGATTTAATAGAATTCGCCATTATTTGTGTGCACATGTGCGCTGTCCACTGCTTGTGTGAAGAGCGGATATGACGTGTTTACAAGAAAAGTCCATCTGCTAATTTTCACAGTAATTTATGATGTGTGAAAGCAGATATTATATTACACCTTCAATGTGTACACAACCAAACAGCAACACACGTTATTATCTACTAAAAGACTTTTAATAAATTGACAGATAATATCTAAAATGGGGAATTTAAAGTGATAGTTCACCCAAAACAGAAAATTCATCATCATTTACATTTCTGCCACATAAGAAGAAGAAAAAAAATCATAATTATGACACACTAAGTCATGTGTTTTTTGGCCTGGAGACGTTAACCAGAGGGGAGATAGTGATATTCTGCCGAAAGTAGGACATGTGATAAAAGAGCCAAAGCTTTCTGACTTTATGAACATCAGGACCATTTCTTTCTTTACTCAGCCTGAGACACATGACAGAACAACACAAATACATCAAGCCTGATTTGATTAGATCAGATTCCAGAATAACTGTACAGAGGCAGTTGTTGCAAGGAAAATGTATAAAACATTCATGAAGAGGTAAAATAAAACAAGAGGAACCAGACTCATCCTCACAATGAATATACACATGCTAAATATAATACACAAACCAACCATGTAATACAAGTTGTGTGTTTTTGTAATAAATTAAATCATTTAATAAGTTATCAAATTTACATTGTTGTTACTGTATTATATTAATATGTATCTAAGTGTTAGAACCAAACTTTGCACTCAAAAACCCATGAGATCTTGTTGGAGAACTAGTACATCAGTGATGTCAATCATGTGTATGTGTGTCAGTTATGTGTTCACTGACAACGTCTTAAATAACTAGAATGTTCCAGTCAACACTTGCATTCACACTCGATGCTGGTTCAGCCCTGTTACTGAAGACGATGATTGACAGGTGCAATCAATCTGTTTAGCTCAAGATTCAGTGGCATTAAAGTAATGTTGAATGAGTTAACAGGAGAAATATGAATTGTGTAGCTCATTTGCAGAACTCAGGTGAAGTTGTTCATATATTAAGAAACGAACATGATTCGGCCTCCGTGACAACTGACATTAATGGGATTGTATGTTCACACTGTACCTGTCACTCTAGGGATTTATCACTTTCCTCACAATAATCTAAGTGTCAATGCAACAAAACACATTTCTGTCTAAATATTATAAAGCTCTTTGAAATCCTGTGTGTGTGTGTGTGTGTGTGTGTGTGTGTGTTGGGGGCATCAGAGGGGTCTGAATCTGGGCGTCAGCTACTTTAGCACATCATCTGCCCCACCCAAAACTCTCTCTTTCACACACACACACACACTCACACACTCTTTGTCATTCACTTCACTGTCAGTCACCTGAGCTGTCACACAGGTAAGCAAATCTCTCTGCCATTACAAGATCGCAAAATTAATATTGCCTTATCTTACATGCATCAGTGCTGTTGATTTTTATTCTGTATTTTAGTGCTGTAGATTCGTACAATTTCGCTCAACAGAAATACACCAAATGATGGTGATGCACACTAGCGGTCAAAAGTTTGGAAAAAAAAAGGTTTTGAAAGAGTCTCTTCTGCTCACCAAGGCTGAATTTATTTAATCAAAAATACAATGAAACAGTGAAATATTATTCCAATGTACATCATCTGTTTTCTATGTGAATATATAGTAAAGTGTAATTTATTTCTGTGATCAAAGCTGAATTTTCAGCATCATTACTCCAGTCTTCAGTGTCACATGATCCTTCAGAAATCATTCTAATATGATGATCTGCTGCTCAAGAAACATTTATGATTATTATCAATGTTGAAACAGTTTCTTTTTTGTAGAAACCATGCATTTTATTTTTCAGGTTTCGTTGATGATCAGAAATGCTCATTTATTTTAAATAGAATGTCTTTTTTGACACTTTTGATTAATTTAATGCAAACTTTGCTGAATAAAAAAGTACTTGATCGCTCTCTCTCTCTCTCTCTCTCTATATATATATATATATATATATATATGGGCTGGGAAGCAATTACAATTTAGTAACTAATCTAATTAATTACACAATGTGGTGATTAATTAATTTAATTAATCGCAAATGTGGCTGACTATGGCTGAGAAATAACCCCTAAAAGATCATTTGAAGTCATTATTTTAGAAAACATCAAATAGACATTACAAAAAGTAGATTTCAGAAATAAATATTTTATTTGATTCAACATAGAATTGATTACACATTAACGGTCATGAGGTTGAGTAAATGACGTGAACTAGGCTATATCTTGATTTTTTAATTTATTTTTTATCAATATAGAAATCTGAAATTGAAAGTAAACATGGTTAACTGATTATTTTATTAGAGAAGTTAATTTATTGAAGGCTACCAAGAAAGCTAGCACTAAGTTTATTAAATTAATTCACAATATGTGCACATTTATTATTAATGTCGGGGGCGACGCGTCACGCAGGTACAATAACACTGTATGACAGATGTATCACTTTTGTTTTGTTTTTCCTTTTTTTTTTTTTTNNNNTTTTTTTTTTTTTTTTTTTAAATATTCACAAACTTGTTAACTAAAGCCTATCATTGTCAGGGTTATACATGTTTTGGTTTTGTTTTTGATCTGTTTCCATGTTCTGTTCATGTATTAGTTGATTTGTCTTAAGTCACATGTTCTCTTTTGTTCAGTTTCCCGCCATTCCTAGGTTTCTATGGTTACCATCATCAGTTCATTTGTACCAGCTGTTTCTTGTTCATTAGTCTCGTTTGCTTCTGTTCCTTGTGTTTGGTGAAGTTTTGAGTTTGGTTAAATGAAGAATGCCCCGGGTTACTTCACTGTAACCCTGTTCCATGAAAAGGCGGGAACGAGAAGCTGCGCTTATTCAGCGCTATGGGAACGTCTTTAGTCGTGACCAGCTGTGAATATATGTGTAAAACAACGTCAATGAAACTGACCTATATTTATAGCCTTGCGTGACGTCATTGGAATGCGCCGTGAGCGAGGCTATAATTAGATGTGCCACCTGTGCATCAGCAGATATTTTGTCTGAAGAGCAGTCCAGGGACATCTCAGTGCGGCAAAGAAGCGCAGCTTCTCGTTCCTGCCTTTTCAGGGAACAGGGTTACAGTGAAGTAACCCGGGGCGTTCCCTTTCAAAGGCTACACTCTAAGCTGCGCTTTATTCAGCGGTGTGGGAACGAGAATACCCACGCCGCCGCACTGTGTGTCCAGACACCCTGGCTGTGAAGTGTGTCACAAAGCGCAGAGAGTCTCAGACACTAGCTTGTGATGTCGACTCAAGGACATGAGAGCCCAGAGTAACATGAACATCCAAACTATAAAACCTTATGAATGTGTGCGGTGAGGACCATCCTGCCGCATCACAAACATGTTGCAAGGGAGCGCCCCCTGCCAAAGCTCTAGAAGAGGCAACTCCCCTGGTGGAATGAGCCCTAATACCTGTTGGCGAAGTGTGACCACGCGCCTCATAGGCAAGAGCAATAGGATCTCTCACCCAATGTGACATGGTCTGTTTCGTGGCGGCCGCACCCCTGAAATGGCCGCCATGACAAACGAATAGTTGCTCTGACTTACGCCACTGGCTGGTGCGGTGGACATAAGTCTGAAGAGCACGGACTGGACACAGTCTGTGAAGTCTCTCCTGATCTGGCGTTGTGAACGGCGGAGGGCAGAAGGCTTCAAGAGTGACCGGATGCAAGTTTGAGAAAGGAACCTTAGGCAGATAGTCAGGATGAGGATGCAAAATAGCTTTCACCATTCCTGGGGCAAAGTCTAAGCAGGATGGCACAATGGACAGAGCCTGCAAATCCCCAATTCTTTTGAGAGAAGTTATAGCCATAAGAAAAACCATTTTTAGAGTTAACAGCTTGTCAGGAACTGACTCTAATGGTTCAAAGGGGGTCTCAACCAGGCCCTCTAGGACTATTGCTAGGTCCCAAGAAGGGATCCTGGTTCTAGAAGGAGGCCTAAGCCGCCTAGCTCCTCGAACGAAGCGAGAGAGCAGAACATGCTTGCCTAATGGCTCCCCGTCAATCAGAGCGTGGCAAGCCGAGAGAGCGGCCACATAAACCCTGAGAGTGGCGGGGCATGTACCTGTCGATAACTTTTCCTGCAGGAAGTCCAGAACTGTAGGAATTTGCAGTTTACTGGATCTGCATTGTGTGCAGTACACCATCTTTCAAAGACACCCCATTTGTTGGTATAACTTGCTCTAGTAGAGGGAGCTCTAGCATTTAAAATGGTCTCGATAACTTCAGGTGAAAGCCCTGTGTCCCTCAGTTGGTTCCCCTCAGGGGCCAAACATGAAGGTTTTCACATCTGCAGCCGGGGATGAAATATTGTCCCCTGCGCCTGAGACAGAAGGTCCCTCCTACTCGGTATCGCCCAAGGCGAGCCGTCGAGAAGAGATTATCTCTGAGAACCATATTCAATTTAGCCAACGTGGCGCTATCAGAAAGAGGCAAGTCACTTGTTGGCGAAATTGGCTAGAACTCCTAGGAGCACAGAAACCGGAGTAAACGCATACAGGCACATTCTGGGCCACATATGCTCATCACATCCAGACCCAGGGGAAGCTGGGTGACTCCAAAAGAAATAGAGTGGACATTGCGCTGCCTGTTGAGGCGAAGAGGTCCATCTGTTTCATAAAATCTTTACCAGATTTGACTACCTCGGGTGGAGTTTCTACTCCCCCGTCGGTATGCTCTGTCTGTACAGATATCTGGGGATATAAATCGCCATGAGGGACAGGAACTTGTCCTGAGCCCAGAGCAGAACGCGCTGCACTAGCCTGTCTAGACGTTGCAACGCAGTCCACCCTGGCGATTCATATTAGAGGCTACCGCAGTAATGTCCACCCGCACTAGGACACGGTAACCCCTTAACTGGTGGAGGAAGTACTTCAGGGCCAGAAATACAGCTATCAATTCGAGGCAATTGATGTGCCAATCGAGATGATGACCTCACCATATCCCTTTGGACTGGACGGCCACCTAAGGCCGCTCCCCAGCCCGTACAGGAAGCGTCTGTTGTTGGCATCTTGCAACATCAACGCACCTAGAGTGGGACCCAGGGTGAAGAATCGAGGTCTGAGCCACATAGAAAGGGAACGAAGCCGCAGCGCGTAACCCTTACCATAAACATGGATTTTAGAAAGGGCACAAAGCACTCAGCGCGTGCCCTTGCCCTTATTTGCCGTAGAGAATTGCCTAGACAAAACCTCTCGGCTCTGAGCCATTACTGAAACGTCTCATGTGCAAGAGTCCCATAGGAATCACCAAGGACGCTGATGCCATGAGATTTAACATTTCTTGATACTGCAGAACAGTGCAATCTTGGCCTAGCCTGACATTGTTCAGGGTGGTTAGAATGGTCTCGACTCGAGCGGGAGACAATCGTGCCCGCATCATGGTCGAATCCCATATGACCCCTAAATATGTCGTTCTCTGGGTAGGACAGAGAACACTTTCCTCTCGTTTAATCTCAACCCTAGAGAAACTAGATGGGCTAGTACGACACCTGTGTTGTAACACCATCTCTTGCGACTGTGCTAGTATTAGCCAGTCGTCTATGTAGTTCAAAATACGAATGCCCTGGAGTCGCAACGGAGCCAGTGCTGCATCCATGCATTTTGTGTATGTGCGGGGCGATAAGGCTAGGCCGAATGGAAGAACCTGATATTGGTAAGCTTTGCCCCCGAAAGCAAACCTCAGGAACCTCCTGTGCAATATTTCTATGTGAAAATATGCATCCTTGTGATCGATCGTGACCAACCAATCGTGATGTTGGATTTGCGACACGATCATTTTTACGGTTAACAACTTGAACTCAAGAGCTTTGACTGAACGGTTTAAGCCTTGAAGATCTAAGATTGGACGCAGCCCCCCGTCCTTCTTGGGAACTAAGAAGTATCTGCTGTAGTAACTTGACTCTCTCTTTCTAGAGGGGGAACATGCTCTATGGCCCCTTTCTCCAGCAGAGATTGCAGTTCTTATGACAGTAAAGTCGCTTGCCCCGGCTTCACGGTAGTGGAGACCACACCGTTGAAACACGGAGGACGACAAATAAATTGGATTCTGTATCCTAATTCTACTGTCTTTAGAACCCACACAGACACCCCTGGCAGTAGTTTCCACGCTGCCAGGTTCTCTGAAATGGGCACTAATTTTGATACTTCCCTTGAGGGGATGTTAAATGTTCCACGTCCTGATATGTTACAGAAATCAACGGAACACCTAACATGTCACTGAAAACCGCTGCCCCCCGAAGCACCAGAGGTGGCGGGGAAGGAGGGTTTATGTGAAGATATTGAGAAGGGGCGGGTGTTAGATATGAGGCTGCTGAACGTGATGAGCTGGTCCCTAGATTTATAAGGGGAAGCACAACTCGCCACAGCCGCCTTAGCAGGTCAGCCTGGTCCACCTGCAACACTGCCATAGTGTGCAGCAGTACCAGTCTGATACACTGATCAAAACACCTTCCCACCAGTATGGATGTTATTATGCATAGCTTGGTGGGGAGTGCTGTCTCTTTAAGTGACTATGAGCTCCAGAGAAGAGATAGCTCGCAAGCGTCTCTTCAAACTGGAGCATCATTGTTTAAATCACACGCCCTTGCACCCACGATAGTCAAAATAAGTTGACATTGAAGGCACAAAGGCACAAGAAAAATAAGATTTTCCCCATGAACGAGTTAACGTCATGGAGAACCTATTTATTTGCTTATATATGCATATTATATATCATATAATTAAATATATAAATATAAATATTATAAGGCCATTTCACTTAATAAATTCCTCAGAATTAAATGCAGCCAATTACCAGACAAGTAAACACGGTCTGAATGAAAGGCTGTGCTTAAAACTTTCATAGATCAGTCTGATATGCCTGTAACACAGCCATTGTGTACAGCGCAGTACCAGCCCGACTTACTGTGAAACGCCCCCCAGGGGAGAGATAGCATGCAAGCGTCTCTCCGATCTGAGGCAGCATCATATAAACGCGTGCCTTTGCACCCGCGATAGTCGATCGAGTCGATGTCACGGGTACAAAACACATTTATATTAGAAATGTTTGGGGTCTGCTTGTGTCACTGCTTGAATGACCGCCCAGAGCAGTTCACTTTCGCTTTATCATCACAGGAGGAACGCTCAGAGACGGACAAACTCATATTCCATTCCAATGAAAAACACTTAATTGTCCTCTGCCCGAGCCGAAGAAGCGCCGGAGCACGCTTCGGTCTCGGTAAAGGACATTGCGATCCGGAGAGAGAGTGAGGGCAATAAAGTATAAACCCGTCTCTCGCTCCTAGCCAGATCGCCACGCGAGCCCCACAATCACATTGTGGGTGCTGCCCCTTTGAAATAAGCAAAGCGAACGCAAAGCACTTTAACTGTGAAAATTCACAATGCTCGCACTCGCCCTGTTACAACGCAAGGGCAGCGTGCTCTTCCCCAAACAAACAAAACAATACTGGTGTGTGTCCAATTCGGAGATGGACCGCGAACACCTAGACACACACTGTTTGCTTTGTTCAGCGATGACTTTCTCTCAAATATATATCATATATGTGTGTTCACTTTTCACTTGTCAGACAGAGTTGAAAAAGGAACAAAGGGAGAGAAAGTTCTGCGCACTGCCTGTCAAATCTAACTCCTGACAAAGTGATGAAGGAAGGAAAGAGTTTGAGCAGAGCTGCTTCACACACACACTTCACAGTATGGTCTCTGAAGACAAAAGACCTGCTGATGTACAGGTGGCACATCTAATTATAGCCTCGCTCACGGCGCATTCCAATGACGTCACGCAAGGCTATAAATATAGGTCAATTTCATTGACGTTGTTTTACACATATATTCACAGCTGGTCACGACTAAGAGAGGTTCCCACAGCGCTGAATAAAGCGCAGCTTAGAGTGTAGCCTTTGAAAGGGAACACTGCTGCATCAAGATCCTGATTATATTCGTTTGTGCTGCAACCAGCTACCGTGACAATCATGAAAAGGCAATGAAAAGACAGCTAATTTATTCATTTTTTCGTTTAGTTTAACAAACGGAAAATGAGATTTTGGCCCGATTTCCCCTTTTTCATTTGTGATTTACAAATCGGTTTATAGCTTTGATATTTCATTTGCGCATGTGGGCGAGGCTGAAACGCCCCTTTCATCTGATTGGTCAAACAGCGCCATCCTCAGGACGGCCTTGTTTCTGTCAGGTTGAATAGGAGTCGGTACGGCATTGTCAAATCATTCCACTTTACTAAGCTTTTGCCGCCATGCGAACCACCACTCGCTGATATTTAAATCAGAAATGTGTTATATTTATGGGTATTCATATGTATTATAAAATATAATGGAATCAGTCATTCATGAATAAAAAAGGTTATGTATTATTATTATTATAGAAGGGTCATAACTTATAATTAAAGGGGCTCTATGTAATAATGACACCCAGTGTTCAAAATAGGTACTGCAGTCCAAATTCAAAATATTGTTTGCCCCGCCCCCTCATTCAAAGATGCGGGTTGCCAGCAACAATAAGGAGTGCAATTGACAATGAAAGCTGAAGAGACTTAAACACTGTAAGCTGATGCGTTGATTTATCTGTTTCAATATGCAACAGACGTTCCGACACGGAACGCACATTTCAAAGTAGAATATCTGGCTGTAGCATTGTTTTTCAGAGGAACAAGTAGGAGAACTTAGCATGTTTCCTAAATATCTGCAAACATATCGGGGTATTTTTATGCTTTATTAAAGTAAAAATCTTACATAGAGCCCCTTTAAGTAAATAATAATCTGATTTAAATATATAATACATTATGAATAGTAAAGTAGATAAGATACTGATTTATATATATATATATTATACGATGAATGAATATATTGACTTTATTATATTACTGGTCTCTGAAAACATATTGTGATTTTAGCTGACTGATTATCATGATTATATTATAACGCTTATTAGGTTATTATAGTAGTCGGATTTGATAATAAGATAAAAATAGCATCCCAGAAGAGATAATGTTATGTGTAGGCATAAGTGAGTAATGTGGTATATTGCATATGATCAACATATTATCTATATAATGTCTCTATGCTTGACATTTGCTGCTGTTATGATTATCATCGTCATTATTATTATATCAATATATAACAGTCAATTTGTGGCTGACTTTTCCTTTTTTCTGTATACTTTGGACCATATATAAACATTTTAAAAGAGAAAGCTTCACCAATTTCAATAAACCATTGAGATAAAAGTGAAAACAATTCATTTAGCCGAGTACACTGTACAAATAAATGAAACACTGTTTCAACCTCTGTACAGAAGGGACAACCCACCCCAACAGAAGGATCAATGTGCACCACGTATCTGTTTGTGGCTATCGCCCCATGTACAATCCTCCACTGAAGGTCACCTGTTCTTTTATCAATTGGGCGTTTGTATAAGGACCGCCAGCAGCCTCTAGGGGAAGAAACAACTACAAAAAATTCAGTCCATTTTGTTGAAGTCAGTCCACTCAAAAGATTAGCATTAGATGCTTTTACACAGGAGCTATATTGGGCTTTTTTTCCTACTTCTTCAAAAATTCCAAGCTGAGGGGTTTTAAAAGACAAAAGACTCTTTCCATCATCTTGCCAATCTCCCACAGCAATAGTTACATTAAGAGAGGGGAAAACATAAGGAATCCCCTTTCTCCATTGATCAACTGCTGTGGAGTCATTAAGTCTTATGATCCCCATGCAAAGACGTTAAAATTTCAGTAGTAGCTTGTTCCAGCAGGCGCAAGGATCTCACCCCAGTCCTTTCACTCAATTCCTCAGTGCTTGTAGTCAAAATATGCCCCAACTTTGTACATCCAGCAGCCGTTAAACATGCACGCAGACTGATACCAGACATAAGTCTTGAAGGTAGAAAACTGTTCAGAAAAAGTGGCTCTTCAAAAAGCCATAATCCATAATTTATGCCGATGAACGTGAAATGGTAAAAACCTTCCATGCCTCCATGACTGATTTATAGAACAACGTAAGACTCGCCGAATCTTCATTCTGAAGCTCCATTAAGAACAAATGTTTGTCCAGTCCCATACCTCTGACCCGCCTGAGAAGAGCAGAAGCTGTCTTTAGCCATGATACATCTGTATGATACAACAGTCTTTGAGCTGCTTGTAGCCGGAAAGCCATAATTCGGGCTCTGATGTCTATCAATCCTTGACCTCCTTCTTGAACAGGAAGGTATAAAGCAGCAGCACGTATCCAATGTTGTCCAGACCAAAAAAAGTCACAAGTTTCCTTTGAATTTCTTCAATAATTCCAGCAGGTGGTTGTAACACATTTACTTTGTGCCACAAGGTAGAAGCAACTAAATTATCAGTCACTAAAATCCTCCCCCTATAGGACAACTGAGGTAGCAACCATTTCCATTTAGACAACTTGCTGCACACTTTCTCCACTATACCCTCCCAATTTTTCTTTTGAAAATCATTTGACCCCCAAAAAACTCCTAACAATTTAAGTCCCTCCTTACCCCACTTAAAGTCTCCAGGTAATTTTGGGAGACTCTCAGATTCCCCTTTGCCAGCCCAAAAAGCTTCACTCTTAGCCCAGTTCACTTTAGCTGATGAAACTTTCTCATAAAGACTGAGTACCTCAGATAAACACTTAATATCTTGAGTGTGATTCACAAAGACTGTAATGTCATCAGCATAAGCAGAGAGAAACATTTTTGAGTCTAAAGAAAAACCAGGCACTTTAAAACCTGACAGTCCTTCTCTAAGTTTAATAAGCAATGGCTCAATTGCTAAACTATATAGCTGACCAGACAATGGACAGCCTTGTCTAATACCCCTTAAAATAGGAATTGGCCAACTCAAAGTGCCCCCTATCTTAACCATACATGATGCACCGTTATATAATAACTGTATCAAATTTAAAAAAGTTTCACCAAAACCAAAAACCTTCAATACATTAAAAAGATAATTGTGATCAACACGATCAAAATCCTTCTCTTGATCCATTTTCGCATTTGGCAGACGCTTTTATCCAAAGCGACTTACATTGCATTATACTATACATTTGTATCTGAGTATGTGCAATCCCTGGGATCGAACCCATGACCTTGGCATTGCTAGTGCCATGCTCTAACCACTGAGCTACAGGAAAGCTTGATCCAGAGCAATTAGTCCAACATCCACATTAAAACCATTTGCAAATATCTATAATGTCTCGTACTAAAAACAAATTGTCCATAATAAACCTCTTTGGAATACAACATGATTGATCCTTATGTACAACCAAACCCAAATAATTTTTTTATCTATTTGCCAGACATTTTTAAAAAATTTTATATTCTGTTGTAAGAAGAGCAACAGGACGCCAATTCTTCAATAAGGCTAAATCTCTTCTTTTTTTGGCAATAATGATTAAACAGCATACTGACAGGTAGTAGGTAAAACACCATCTTTTATAGATTCACATAAAACATCAAAATAATCATGTCCAATGCAATTCCAAAACTTTTTATAAAAGTCTGCTGGCAGTCCATCTATTCCAGGGGATCTTCCTGAACTAAGTTGTCCCACAGCAGCAGTAATTTCCTTAAATGTTATACTAGCATCCAAGACAGTTTTAGATTCAGAGTCCAGCTGAGGAAGACCTTGAAGAAGTTGTGTCATCAATTCATCATTTTCACAGTTTTCTGCCGCATAAAGACTTGAATAAAAATCCACAGCATGGTTTCTCATTTCTATAGTCTTATATGTTATCCTCCCATCAGGGAGTTTAAGACATGGCATTTGTTTTTGTTGAGGCACCTTATATTCCAAGTTAAAAAAAAAAGAAGTTGGTGCATCCATCTCTGCTAAAGACATGAAACGGGACCTTATCAAAGCTCCCTTTACTTTTTAATTTAGGACCAGATTTTGCTCTCTTTTTTTCTTTTGTAAATCTTCATACAGTACAGAATTATGTGCATCAACAAGCTGCAATTCCATCAATTGAATTTGATTTTCAAGTGATTCAATCACATTCTTTATTCTACTACTACAGTTGGCTGAATACTGCTGACAAAAGGTTTTAATCTGAGTCTTACCTACATCCCACCACTGTTTCAAGTTTTCAAAAGAATTTTTTTTTTTTTTTTTTTTCAAAAGAAAACAAAATTATCACAAAAAACAGCTTCCTGATGCAATTTAACATTAAAATGCCAATAAACTGATTTTCTAAGAACATTTGACATGGTCATTGTCATAATAATTAGATGATGATCAGAAAAACCTACAGGACAAATGCAACATTCAATTACTCTACTACTGAAATATTTAGACACATAAAATCTATCTAGTCTGGCAGCACTAATTCTATTATTAAAAGTCTTAATCCATGTATACTGTCTATCATCAGGGTGTTTTATTCTCCACATATCCAATAATTGGAATTATTTTATAAGTTTTGTCAATGCACTTGAAGACTGTATATGAGGTTCTTCAGTATTACGATCTATAGTAAAATGTATTGTGCAGTTCCAGTCTCCACCAATGATAACACATCCTTCACTGGAACACTTTTTTAGACTCTCATTGAGTATATTTTAAACATGTAAGCGTTCCTGTCCCACTGTTGGCACATAAAT
>RJVU01058740.1:1584739-1608491 GCA_003731715.1 Anabarilius grahami | reverse complement strand
TCTATCTATCTATCTATCTATCTATCTCTCTATCTGTCTGTCTGTCTGTCATTCTATCTATCTGTCATTCTATCTATCGTTTTATCTATCTATCTGTCATTCTATCTGTTGTTCTATCGTTTTATCTGTCGTTCTCTATCTGTATCTATCGTTCTATCTATCGTTCTATCATTCTATCATTTTATGTATCGTTCTCTATCTATCGTTCTATCGTTTTATCTATTGTTCTCTATCATCTATCTATCTATCTATCTATCTATCTATCTATCTATCTATCTATCTATTTGTCTATTTGTCTATCATTCTACCTATCTATTTGTCTGTCCCTCTGTCTATCTATCGTTCTATCGTTTTATCTATTGTTCTATATCTATCTATCTATCTATCTATCTATCTATCTATCTATCTGTCTATCGTTCTATCGTTATATCATTTTATCTATTGTTCTATATCTATCTATCTGTCTATCTATCGTTCTATCTATCTTTCTTTCTATCTGTCTGTCTGTCGTTCTATCTATCTATCGTTCTATCATTCTATCGTTTTATGTATCGTTCTCTATCTATCTATCTATCTATCATTCTATCGTTTTATGTATCGTTCTCTATCTATCTATCTATCTATCTATCTATCTATCTATCTATCTATCTATCTATCTATCTATCTATCTATCTGTCTGTTTGTCTGTCTCTCTGTCTATCTATCGTTCTATCGTTCTATCGTTCTATCGTTTTATATCTATCTATCTATCTATCTATCTATCTATCTATCTATCTATCTATCTATCTATCTATCTATCTATCTATCTATCTGTCTGTCTGTCTGTCTATTTGTCTATGTATCTATCTGTCTGTCTGTCTCGTTCTATATCTATCTATCTATCTATCTATCTGTCTGTCTGTCTGTCTCTGTCTATTTATCGTTCTATCTATCGTTATATCATTTTATCTATCTATCTATCTATCTATCTATCTATCTATCTATCTATCTATCTATCTATCTATCTATCTATCTATCTATCTATCTATCTATCTATCTATCATGACAACTTGTAATACTTTATATGTATTGGATTTTTTTTTCCATTACAATCCTAGGTTTGGGTTTCCTTAACCTTTCTTGCAACTTCTTACAATTTTTGTACAAATCTTGTACGAATTCTTAGCAACCACCTAAAAATACCTTAAAGTCATTTTCAACTTACAGACAAGGTTTTGTCAAGCCAACATTCAATGTTCTTAAACTTTCCCTTTCTATTTACTTTTTATATATATTTATATAATGTCTGTGCCTGTTTATGGTGAAATATTAAAGTGTGCCAGTTTGATAAAACTTCTCAACTGGGGTTTTAACCATCTGATCTCTACAACTAAAAAGATAATCTGATCAATGAGCAATTCTCCAACAAAAGCTTACATTTTATCATCTGAAACTACATGAATTCTTCCACAATGACTGCAGCTTAATGGGGCTTGCATATGGTCCCTGCAAAGCAGAGATAAATAGTGTGGCACAGACAGCGGTTTATCAGGTCGTTCCACGCAGTGCACGCGTTTCCCCTGCAAACCCCCACCCGCCATCTCTGGTGACCTATGTGGTCAGATGCTAAAAGCCGTTGTTGTCTGTGATGTGGCTGCTCTGCATAACACTGACATTTGCTGGATCAGAGATTCATCTGTCTGAAGCGCCCACATCCGGTGTCATTAATTGAGAGGATGTCTGAGCTTCTCAGACGCAAGGTACATAACGGGCTGTACATGCTCAGAGTTGACTCTCTCCAGTTAATTACAGTGACAAATAGCAGACAGGCCCCAAAAGTGCACCGTGCAGTTGAAAAAGTGACAGGCTCATCTTTGCATGTAAACAAATTCCTGGAATCACAGTAATCTAATTACTACCTGGAGCGTTAGTGCACACAGTGCAGCAAACAGCAAGGTGAGATCATTTTGCTTTCTGACATGTGAACTAACATTGTTACCGCAACTTGGGGCCAAACTACAGTGTGCGGAATTGACAGTGTGATTTTATTCTCAAAGTTAACCATAATGAACAGTGTTGGGGCTAACGCATTACAATTAACGCTAGTTACATAATCAGATTACTTTTTTTCAAGTAACTAGTAAAGTAACTCATTACTTTTACATTTAATATGTTACTGTTTCAAACTGTTTCAAAGTTACTTTTTTTTCCCATTTATTGACTGACACACTTACTGACTTACTGAAATCAGGAGTAAGTCCTGAGGAGTTGTGTGCGCTGTGCGAACATGATGGTTATTCTAGACTAGTTCTAGAGTAAATGTGAGCATTCATTTACTCATTTACTACTACTCCTGCAGTCCAAAATGGCAGCACATCTGAAAGGCTTGTTTGTTTGAACTGTGCCCTCTACTGTACAGGCATGAATTTGCATTGCCTTTAGCCTGAGGCTTATTCGTTTCACTTTTGGTGTGAAAGGGCCTTTACATTTGCCAAATTTTTTGTTGTTGTTATAAACAGGGATGCACATAACTTTTTTGGTCTGGTTCTCAAGGGAGCACCTGGAGATGTTGCTTGGAAAAGCTGTCCTCATCACTTTCCTCATGATTGCTCTCCTCACTATCTTCTTTTCTCTCAAACATGGTAGATGGTGATAATGATTTAAAAAAAAATTTTTTTTACTAACATTAATGACAGACAACAGCAAGAATATTAGGCTGCTGTCACTTTAAGAAGGAAAGCACGGACCGAATAACTGACACACATCCGGTTTCTTTCTCAAATGTTCACTCATGACATAACCGAGAGAATTCTTGCCGAGACAGGTATTTTGACATCATTTTGCGTGTATGTGTCCGTTCAAGCGCAAGTAAACGCGAAAGAGGAATTCAATTCAGGAATTCGAGCGCTGTCTGACTGTCTCTCTCTCTCTGTGCGCGTGTTTCAGAGGTGTGAGGCTGTGCGCACAGATAACGGCTCGCAAATCCCAATTTTCTCCTCTTCTTCCGCTTTTAAAATCAGAATGTGTTAATTGGCGAGACAAAACACGTCCAAATGATAAACTTTCACTCTATGATGGTTAAATTTAGCAGTTAATCTGCGAATCACATGCATGCCGAACCGTTGGACCTTATCCGTACGGATCACGGATTAACTGCGATCCGTTGCACACCTAATAATTAAAGAACACACTTATCATCATGATTACTATCTTACCAGAGATGGAGAAAAATCCTTCTCCAGTAAATAAACGTGTCCCTGTGAACCGGTCCTCAAAAATGTTGGTACTCAAAAGCGCTTCCCTACATGTTTTCTGATGCGCATCGTTTATTTTTACCGCGCATGCGTACCTGCGTACCACTTATGTGCACCCCTGGTTATAAAAACAAACAAACAGCTCAGCCCAGATGAGAAAAAGTAACGCAAAATTAACGTAACGCATTACTTTCCATAAAAAGTAACTAACGCTACTAGTTAATTTTTTAGGTAGTAACACAATAATCAGCATAATCACATATTAGAATGATTTCTGAAGGATCATGTGACAC
The DNA here is from genome assembly GCA_003731715.1 of Anabarilius grahami. Classification (NCBI taxonomy): domain Eukaryota; kingdom Metazoa; phylum Chordata; class Actinopteri; order Cypriniformes; family Xenocyprididae; genus Anabarilius; species Anabarilius grahami. Next base: position 1,604,965 of record RJVU01058740.1, on the reverse strand, counting down.
TGAAGACTGGAGTAATGATGCTGAAAATTCAGCTTTGCATTCCAGGAATAAATTATATTTCAAAAGATATTAAAATAGAAAAAGTTATTTTAAATTGTAATAATATTTCACAGTATTATCTCACTGTTTTACTATACTTTTTATTTTAAAAAAGAGACTTCTTTCAAAAACAGTAAAAAAACCTTACTGACTGGATTTTTGAACTATATGTATTGTGATTGTACACATGTGAATTGGTGGTGTTTGTTGGCAATATGGGGCAGTCGTGGCCTAATGGATAGAGAGTCGGACTTGTAACCCAAAGGTCATGGGTTCGAGTCTCAGGTCCGGCAGGGATTGTCGGTGAGGGGAGTGAATGTCCAGCGCTCTCCCCACCCTCAATACCACGACTGAGGTTAGACCCTTGAGCAAGGCTCCGTACCCCCAACTGCTCCCCGGGCGCCGCAGCAATGGGTGCCCACTGCTCCGGGTGTGTGTGCACTTGGATGGGTTAAATGCAGAGCACAAATTCCGAGTATGGGTCACCATACTTGGCCACATGTCACTTCACTTTCACTTTCAATATTTGCTCAATTTTAAATGTGCTTTTTTTGCTCAAAATTGTTCAAATGATCATTGGAACTGAAGAAGATTTAAGCGAGATTATCAATGAATGATTGGTTTAATTTTTGGTCTGTTCCAATTCCATTCCATTTAGTTGTTTGCAAAAGACTTATATAGAATATAGTGCACAATTTTTGTCATTGTATGTAAATAACAGTCTGGACATTCTTCTGTAGCATTTAATGAAAGGAAAATACAGGGTCAGAACAACATGGTGAGTAAATGACAAAAGTTTCATTTTTGTGTTGACTATTCCTTTAAACTGTACAAGAAACCCTCTATTCTCACAATGGCCTTTGTATTTTTTCTTTTGCATTAATACCTCAGAAATGAAGCTCCATTCTGATGGCAGCGCTAGACACTTGAATGACCACAGTAAGTGTTTCCAAACCTCAGTTATGCTTCATAACATTAGCTATACCTCAAAGAGGAGGCCAGGGATTCTCTTGAACAGTTAAAAGTGCCATTGATGGACGACTTCAGTGGATCAGAATCCTCTGTAAAATGTGTGTGTGTGTGTGTGTGTGTTTTCCCACCATAAACAGAAAAGTGCATGGCTGATTGTCATCATAGAAGCGTCTGTCTGGCCTTATCAACAGAAGAATTCTCTTTTTATCAGTTTGCTGCAGAATGTTTTTCTTCTGCAGTTGAGTGTGATTGCTGTCTGTCTGATGAGGAAACAGAGAAAACAGAGAGAAAAAATGAAAAGAAAGTAATAAAGACGTGAAAAATAACTTGTATTGTAACAACAGTGCAGTGCTTTTTCCTCTTGGCATTCAACTGAGTTAATTTGCCCTCTTGTTTTTGTTTTCATGTTCAGCTTTTGAAGCTTGACAACTTTGTAGACAGTAATTAGGTTAGTTACATTTGCTTGGAAGTGATAATTATTGTCACCAAGCCAGGTGTAATGGCTTGAAATTCTGTTGCTAAACACAGGACGCTCATTCTGCCAAAGAGCTGTTTCTGAACACAAGCACTATACAGCCACAGGAATTTCAAAAACGGCATATTTATTAAGGCTTGTCTCCAGAAATATCTAGCGCTATTTTTAGTAAAAGGCATTTTACAGGATGCAAAATAGAAGATGAAAATATCTATCTATATATATTGTATTTATTAACCCTCATTAACCTCAAACATTAAATAGACAAAATATAAAAGCACAAGAATGGGTAAAATGCAACAATGTTTCAGATTAGAAAGGGTCCAAATGATGTTCTTTCTTGGGTTTCACAATTTTAAATATTTTATATACTTAGAAAAAAAAGGTTCAGTGGGGTTTTTAAACCCTATGGCTCTTGACTTTTAAAAAACCCTTTACCAATACTTGTATAACAGGTTATTTCTTTTTTTTTTTTCTAGTGATAAAGTATGTTTATGAGCTGTTTAATATACACATTTTTATCAAAATAAAAAACAAAATTAATTAAAACTAAATGATGATAGGAACCCCTAAAAAGTTATATATATGAAGCACCTGACAAAATGAAGCAAGGGTGTAGAGTTACATTCAAGCTATTTTAAGGCATGAAAAAACAAATCACAGGGAAAAAACGTTTAAATATGTAATTTGTAATAAAGATGTGTTTTAAGGGATACAATTATTGACTACAGGGGGACTTTAAAAATTAAGTAGGCTATAGTTTTTAGTACAATGAATTGAATATCTGTTATGTCAAAATTATGAGATTTTTTTATGATTTAGTTGTTGAATACAGTCAAGAAGGTCAAGAACTCTGATGGTGCAACAGGCCAACATCATTTTAAGAGGAATGAATTTCATGCTTTTTTAAAACTAGTTTAATGTTATGTTTGATAAACTATTATTTGACTCTATTGATTTAAAAAAAAAAATGCTGGGTAATCAAAGTGTACTGTATTTGTGAAAAGCACCAAAGTACAAGAAGTAAGGCAGATCTATGGTTTAGATAAAAGGCCAGTTCACACCATGAACGATAACTATATTATCGTCCACACCAATGCACAATATCTCTCTATTACAAGCATGCTCTGCATTTTTTTCGTCTGCCACTTTAAATGCTCGAGTTCTTTAAAGCAAGATGGATTCTGATTTGATGTTAATGTTTATATCATTCATCAGCTGGAAACAGGGCTTAAAACTAACTTTTTCCACACCTGCCAATGGCTGGTGACTTAAGAAATTTTTATGGCCATAATTTTATTTTTTTTTACCAGCCATGAAACTGTTTTTGTAGAAAACAGGCTGTGATGACACTAAAATTCACAGTCTTCACTGTATAAATTAAACAGATTAATCCTTATTAAAGTTACAAAAGTTATTCAGTCAAGGCCAGTGGGTGATTTTTCTTTGTCTTTTGTTTGATTAACATTAACCTATTAATATAAGTCTTTGAAGTTTCAGCTTAAAATACCCCACAGATCATTTATTATAGTCAAATTTGGGTGTGAGCAAAAACACGCCGTTTTGTGTGTGTCCCTTTAAATGCAAATGAGCTGCTGCTCCCTGCCCGCTTTCCAGAAGAGGGCGGAGCTTTAACAGCTTGTGCAACAACAACAAAGCTGGAGAATCTCACGCAGCCAAAATGAGGATTGTCAGTAACAGTGTTCAGCCTTACATTGTTCAAACCAGAGTCGACACTGATGGAGAGACTCAGGAAGAAGTTACAACTTTTAGACGTTTTAAACGTTTCTGAACAGTTAGTGGATACATTTATGTAGTTGCTGTGGAGTTGATTCAACTCATCGACTAGCATGTGCCGTCATGTTAATCTTTTGTGGATGCCCACTATAAATAGCATAACTTGCAGGGTATCCAACTTTGCTCAAACTTTTGCCGTAGAACGGGTTCACTGTTGTTGTTTGCGAAAACAAAATGGCGGCGCCGTGAGTGGAAATGTGCAGATGGATGGAAAAGGGGCGGTAATATAATAAGATCCCCTTCCTACATCACTAGGGGAGCGAAAATCTGAGCGGCTTGTTTTTTCACATTCTTGCAGAGAAAGGCTTACCAAAACAAAGTTACTGGGTTGTCTTTTTTTTAGGTTTTCTGGGTTGGTAGGTGCACTGGGGACGCGATTATAGCACTTAAACACAGAAAAGGTCAGATTTTCATGATATGTCCCTTTAAGGACATACGGCAGCAGGAATATATTAAGCTATAGTTTTATATTTATCATTATTGTTATATCGTCCTCAGTGTGAATGGGCCTTTAGTGTTACTCAGGTGTACCCAGATGTGGTCAGTATAAACTGTTATTGAATGCAAAAGAGTCGTAAAGATTCTTCAAAAACTTTTGTGTAGCATAGGAAAGAAAAGCATGTATACGTGAGGATTAGGACACAAAAAAGGCACATTTGCTTGGCCTCGTGTACAATACAGGACAATCTAAATGATCAGTGGACCTCTGTACTGAATGAAACTCTATAGTCCTTTGAGTATTAGATGGGGGAACCTGAGAAACAGCGGTCACCACAACATCACTTTACATTCACATGAGGGTCAAGCACCATCAGCCATGTTCAGCTAAGAATAGATGTGTGAGTGAGAGAGAAAGATTTCACCAATAGTGTATGTGTGTATTGAATATATCAAATGTTTTGACCAAAGACCTATTAAGATGTCATGTCTGGTGATCTTGGCATTATAGAACTTTAAATAATAGTTTAGCCAAAGATAGTAAAATTAATAGTAATTGAGCAACATACAAATTGTAAAAAAACATCCAAGCCAATGTAGAGAATTTTTTAAAGGATTAGTTCACTTCGAAATGAAAATTACCCCAAGCTTTACTCACCCTCAAGCCATCCTAGGTGTATATGACTTTCTTCTTTCTGATGAACACAATCTGAGATATATTAATAAATATCCTGATGCATCCGAGCTTTATAATGCCAGTGAACGGGACTAACGAGTTTGAAGCTGAAGAAAGTGCATCCATCCATCATAAACATACTCCACACGGCTCCAGGTTTTTTTTTACACAAGCGCATCGCTTCACTTCAGAAGGCCTTTATTAACCCCCCGGAGCCGTGTGGAGTACGTTTATGATGGATGTTGGTCCCGTTCACTTGCATTATAAAGCTCGGAGGTGTCAGGATATTTATTAATATATCTCAGATTGTGTTCATCAGAAAGAAGAAAGTCATATACACCTAGTATGGCTTGAGGGTGAGTAAAGCTTGGGGCAATTTTCATTTCAAAGTGAAGTGAAGTGAAGTGAAGTGAAGTGACATGTGGCCAAGTATGGTGACCCATACTCGGAATTTGTGCTCTGCATTTAACCCATCCAAGTGCACACACACAGCAGTGAACACACACACCGTGAACACACACCCGGAGCAAGGTTTATCCTTCAAGATAAACCTTGAAGGATTAGCAGAACTAATCCTTCAAGGTTTATCCAGCTTTTTCCTGACAAGCCTACTGCTTTTTGAATTATGGGAGGCACTTCCGGTTAAAAAGACTAAAATGAATAATTTAATATTTTAATTATAATTATACGATTTCGATTGTACCCAGTTAAAAAAAATTGCAGTATTATTGCATTCATAGAGCGATCCTTCCACTGATTGTTTACAGTTTAATGGAAGCTACTGCCGTAAATTGTGCAAAGCGTCATGCGGCGCAGGAAAAAGTTGGATAAAATTCTGATAAGATAAGTTGCATTTGTAGGCTACTTCCATAAGCTATTTTTAACGATTTGGTTCATTTCTATGTCTTTTCCAGTTCTCAACTTAATCAAATCTCTTAGAAATTGTAAGTGTATCATATCTTAATTTAAAGTTTGTTTTTTTGCAACTGAGCACTGAAGGTTGCAGGTCTGGAAATCATAATTTTAAAATGACCTAATATATTTTAAGTAACACTTCAGTATAGGGAACACATATAAACTATTAACTATGAATTTTCCCTCAATAAACTCCTAATTTACTGCTTGTTTATAGTTAGTAAGCTAGTTGTTAAGTTTAGGTATTGGGTAGGATTAAGAATGTAGAATAAGGTCATGCAGAATAAGCATTAAAGCTGCAGTAGGTAACTTTTGTAAAAATGTATTTTTTACATATTTGTTAAACCTGTCATTATGTCCTGACAGTAGAATATGAGACAGATAATCAGTGAAAAAATCAAGCTCCTCTGCCTCCTCCCAGTGGTCCTATTGCCATTTGCAGAAATACATCGCTCCCAGTAAGAAACAACCAATCAGAGCCAGGAGGAGTGTCTTAGCAGTGTCAATCAAGCTCGTGTGCGCGCTGATCACACCCCTCTCATGCACGGCGCGTACAGGCGTTCAAATTTAAGATTTCCGGTGTGCCGCAGCTTTGCTTATGGCGGACAAACAATCCAAACTGCCAATTCCTCGAGTGGCACCTGCTCATAAAATAAAGATGGTAAACGGAAAAAGACAGATGACGATGATAAAAAAGCCAAAAAGAAAGAATTAGATAGAGCCCGAAATAAAACGAGGGTAAATATCGGAGCGGCTTTTCCGAGGTGCTTGACATTTATGCTTGACAAGTAAGTATCCCTGCTTGATTTGTTTCATTTTTTAAGAACTACACAACTAAGATAATTTCAAAACAGGCCTGACAAATTATGTATGGCATGGTTTCTTGTAGATTTCAGGGTGGTCCTTTGCATACTGTAAAGTTAGTTACCGTTATATTATCTTACTAGCTATTTATTACTTATAGAAATAGTGCAACGTCATATAGTTACATTACATGTATTGCAAAATACGTAATGTTTTGAGGACCAAGTTTGTAGTCAAAGTATGGGCAGGCCATAGTCAATGTAAATCATATTGTTGATGTTTTCTTCCGTACCAGTGAATGTGCCATAACTGTTTATCCGCCGTCATCGGTGGCCCTGCTTGCTTACTAGCCTGCGCGTTCACGGCAGGCTCCGTTGTGATGGGGGAGGAGCTGTGGAGGGAGGGCTGTAGCTCAGCAGAGAGCACAACAGGGAGTGACCTGTGAGTTGTGCTTGTTCAAATTTTCAGGCTAAGTCAACGTTTTCTAAAAACTCCCTACTGCAGCTTTAATATGTGCTTAATAAGTACTAATAAATAGCCAATACTCTAGTAATATGCATGCTAATAAGCAACTAGTTAAAAGACCCTAAAATAAAGTGTTACCAATATTTCCAGGTGTAGGCACTGTACAATACAAATAACAAATCTTCTTTTTTTTTTTTAATTGATAAAGGTACAACAATTTAAATGAACAAAAATGGTAGTAGGCTATTATATGTTATTTTTTGTTAGGTTTATTGCATTGTATGAAAAACATATTAAATACAGCGAGAAGTGTAGCAAGTTAAATTCCCAAACAGTTCTTTTCAGTGAATCAAAAGCATAAAGCAACAATAGTGTGCTAGAACGAATGACTCATATGAGTCGATTCATTTTTATGAATCAAAAACAAACGGCGCCTCTAGTGTAGTTTGACTCCCGAACGAATGAACCGGTTCTTTTTAGTGAATGAAAACACTACTCGCCTAGTTTTTTTTACTGAATTACTTATCTGACTCACTTACCGATTTATTAAGTGCCAAAATCAAAAGAACAGTTCTGTTAAATTCAAAATTCGTGAAACTTAATTCAGGTTGTTGTTCATATGACAATGAGTAGGCCTAGTTAAAGATGTTTTGTTTAAAATATTAGCCTATATTTAACTTATTTCCTATTTGTTTTTATATCTGATCTGTTGGGAAAAGTAATGATCTCCAGCTTCTAATGCCAAGGGCTAGTATACAAGAACTGCATTTCTAAATATGTCTTCATCAAAATAATTGGCACTGTTAAGGAATCGGAATCATTCATCCCATGTGAGACCGACTGACTGTGAGCGCCCGCCTCTGGAGGACATGCGCCGGGGACTCGACACGTGATCCGCTCGCCACAATCCAGTATGGCGGAATCCGTCGGTGAGTGGATCCGTCGTTGGCGCGTTCTCCAACGGGAATAAAGTCCGGAGCGTTGCGTCCGATCGCGGCGGAGCTGCTGAGAGGTGAGCGGCGACGATTCGCATGCGTTTTCCAGCGGTTTTATCCTCAAATGCAGCGATCACTTCAGTAAGAGAAAGAAACTTGTGGGCGATCAGATGAAACAATCAAAACAGTGTATATGTGTGTGTTGAATCGCAACTCTCGGAGTAGTTGTATCACGTTTCATTTTCTGCGTTCTCTTCATATCTGCAGGAGAATCAAACAGGCTGACTAATAATCTGATATTTTTAGATTATAATTAAGGCATATGACTGAACTATATAATGGTCATTCCACAAAATAAGTGATTTTTTAAAATTCTGAACATTTCAAAAGTGTTGAACTACAGATTTGATTTGACATAATTTTGACAGTTTTACATATTTGACAGGGTCAGTCAGTATGACAGTTGTCATATTTTCATTGTCATATGTTCCTGAGAGACATTTGAGGAGTTTTGTGCACCTTGAATCGCCTTTTAATTTGTCCAGCATTTGATTAAAAAAAAAAGATGTTACATTGTTTCAACTCCTCCTGGTTAAACATTATAGATACCTGTGGAATTCCAACCAATAAACAGTGTTCCATTCTGCCAATGGAAGCTCTGACGTCACGTGCATAACTAATGATTGTTGTGTGAGATATGCATCACATAAGAGTCGTTCTGTGGTGCATGAGGGAATGGGTGATATTGTTTTGAAAGTGAATTTAAATGTTTTTTTGTTTTTTTAAATTCAGTATTCATAGATTTCCTTTTTGTTGCTTTTCTGATCAGCAACCTCGATGCTATATTTATAAAAATAATAGGGTACAACAGGGCTAAAGGCACACCTTAAAGGGTTAGTTCACCCAAAAATGAAAATGCTGTCATTTATTACTCACCCTCATGCCGTTCCACACCCGTAAGTCCTTCGTTCATCTTCGGAACGCAAATTAAGATATTTTAGTTGAAATCCGATGGCTCCGTGAGGCCTCCATAGGGAGCAATGACATTTCCTCTCTCAAGATCCATAAAGGTACTAAAAATACATCTAAATCAGTTCATGTGAGTACAGTGGTTCAATATTAATATTATAAAGTGATGAGAATATTTTTGGAGCGCCAAAAAAAACAAAATAACAACTTATATAGCGATGGCCGATTTCAAAACACTGCTTCAGGAAGATTCGGAGCATAATGAATCAGTGTGTCGAATCAGCGGTTCGGAGCGCCAAAGTCACGTGATTTCAGCAGTTTGGCGGTTTGACACGCGATCCGAATCATGATTCGATACACTGATTCATTTACGCTCCGAATCTTCCTGAAGCAGTGTTTTGAAATCGGCCATCACCAAATAAGTCTTTATTTTGTTTTTTTTGGCGCTCCAAAAATATTCTCATCACTTTATAATATTAATATTGAACCACTGTACTCACATGAACCGATTTAAATATGTTTTTAGTACCTTTCTGGAACTTGAGAGAGGAAATGTCATTGCTCCCTATGGAGGCCTCACGGAGCCATCGGATTTCAACAAAAATATCTCAATTTGTGTTCCGAAGATGAACGAAGGTCTTACGGGTGTGGAACGGCATGAGGGTGAGTAATAAATGACAGAATTTTCATTTTTGGGTGAACTAACCCTTTAAGAAAAATTGTGCTTTTCACAACTCTCAAAGTATATGATTGCAGGAAAAATATATATGTTTGTATTGGATATTGATGGAGCAACATAAACATAAAGTGGTTAATTTTGTTTTAAAAATCTTATAAATGTATGTGGTGGTGAGGGGGGCCTTTTACCCCACACATGGGGTAAACATCATATTTTGCAAATACTTTAGCTAAAATAATGTTTTTAATAATAACTAGGTTAATACTTGTTCAAAAAAATAACTTTAGCAAAGTTTGTACTATTTTCTGTTTATTGTGATAAATAAAAGTATTCATTTTTGTTCAGTAAATATTTTGTCATTAAAATAGGCCTGTGTGATTTATTTTTATATATAAATATAAAAATAGATTTTAAAAATACAGAAATAAAATTATTTAAAAAAGTAAAGATTCTGAAAGCATTAAAGGAGATCCCATTATAGCCTATTTAATATAGATTTACAGTAGTAACAATAAATAATATTTTATTATGATATGATGAATATATTTTAAAAATGATTGTTTCATTATAAATATGGGTATTATCTCTAAGATGGATACCCAATTTGATATATGATATTTGCTATGTGAATCTAACCATGTCATGTCAACCAATGGAAAAGTTATCCAGCTATTCATTATCATGTTAATTATTGTGCCTTTTGCCCCAACAGCAGGGGCGCTTTTTACCCCAAATACCATAATTTTACATATTCTTCCGTTATTGAAAAACTGTTGCTTGAATTACCTTGAACAAAACTGAAAATCATTAAGAAGACCTTTGTCTGAAACAGTAATTTAATGGTTAATTTAATTCTTATTTGCTACTTAAATCAACAACATTTAAAAAAACATCAAACTACCTCAGAATCAACTTTGCGTTGCCACGATCGCGTCAAGGATCGGACAAATTTGCACGTACATTTTGAAAAACGGATGTTTAGGAAAGTGCTGCAGCAAGTTTTTTTGCCCCGCAGCGCCTTTAGCCCCGTTGAACCCTATTAATTTTGAAATTACTTTCGCATTACATTCTTTTAATATGGCTTAGCAGCAGACATTATTGATGCTTTAACCTCCTGTTGGATCATGAATTAGTATGCATTTAATAGTAATGCTGTTTCTGTTTTGCCAGGAATGTGGTTTCCCTGTGCACCAATCAGAGAACGTTAGAAAATGTTTTTCATTTTCAGGAGATTAAAAGTTGCTTGGATGTATTATGTTAGGGTTACATTTTGTTTTTGTGGCCTTAAAACGGTCTTGACGTAAACGAACAAACAGAACATGAGGGCTGACAAGTTCCCTGGGCTGTTTTCATGACGACTGTGTTGTCCGGTGGTGGTTATATCACGCTGTCGGTCTGGGCTGCTGTCACACGTTGCTGGTGGTTGAAGTTCTGACATGTGGCATCATGCACAGGCATATAAATCCAGGCTTTAATCACAGCCTGTAGGAAACTCGCTCGTCTTTCCACATTCCGGCTCTCAAGGACCGGCGCTCAGACCTTGTAAATTCCAGGCCCCACAGGAAGAAGGTCAAAGCAGCCTTCTGAGAACTTGGCAGCAGAGAGTTAATCTAGTTTTGCTTGACCCTAGTTGTGCACTTTCGGATTTCTGGAAACAAACAAAAAAATAATGTGCACATGTGATTTTGTGTGGTTTTATATAACACCTTTGGGATTTTTATGCTCTTTCCTTGATTTTTTTTTTTTTTTTGCGCTTGTTTCTCCCCAAAATAAAAGAAAGTAATGATAGATAATATTTTATTTAAAAAACAAAACAAAACATGAAGTCCATTAAAGGTGCAATATGTAATATTTTCTGTCCGCTAGAGGCCTATTCAAAACAAAGGCGTAGCTTGATGACGCCAAGTTTGAGTGCGGAATCTTGGGACATGTGGTCTTCACCTCACAGCCGGTGGAAAATAATCGGGATAGGACTCGGACAGAAATCATGTTCATGGATGCGATTATTAACGTTACTGTAGTATGAAGTAGAGCAGGACTGAGAGTTGTGGGAGCTGAAAGAGGAGCTGGAGCGATTGCGCAACACACGCCTCACGAGCAGCGGAACTTTTATTATGCCACAGTCGCCGGCGCCGCTTCCGCTTTCCCGGTCATGAGTATGAGGTAACACAGCTCTGTTTATCATATTAGATACATTTGAGTGTGTTGAAAATGATGTTATAACGTTACTCTGTTCATTCGCTCAGTGGCTGCTGTGAGACACTTGTTACACATTGCAGTAAGATAGATCGATTTTAGAATATCATATTAAATGCTGGATGGCTTGTGTTGATAAATGGCATGGAATTAAATTTAAAACGTATTGTATGATGGAGAAAATTCTGTATTACTGTTACAAAAAGTAAAGCTGCATCTAATTATGTTGTTCCCTTGTCTATTAAAACATGTAATATATTAAAGCGTCTTTGGTGTTTCCATGGTTTCTACAAAATAAAACCGGAAATCGAGGGTAACGCGGGTATGACGCCATTGACAGGCGACTCCTCACACGTCCCGTATCCTTGGTTAAAATTGCAATTTTCTCACGATTTACAAATAGTTGGAAACATTTGGAATATTGTAAGTACTCAAGTGAACAAAATATATAACACTGGCCTAGTGGTTTTTAAATATTTTACTGCAAAAATCTTTCATATTGTGCCTTTAATGCAATTATTTTATTATTTGTTTGTTTTGATTTTGGGGTGAAATGTGAACATTTTTGTGAGATTAACCTGTACGTTTTTTTAAACTAGTTGAATTCATGTCCTGGTCAACTAATCCAATTACTTATGAGTAAACTATTTTTCCCCCCCAATAAATTAATACTTTTATTACTTCGTCAAAAGTGACAGTAAAGACTTTTGCAATGTTGCAAAAATAATTCTATTTCAAATAAATTAGGGCTGCAACAACTAATCGATAATGAAAATCATTGACAACGAATGCCATTATCGATTAGTCGAGTCTGCCCACCGTGCATGGAAAACTTCTGCCAGGGTCGCGTCAAATTACAACACTGCGTAATGCTTTTCTATGGACAAAATGCATCTAAAAATAGCGGAGGAAACAGAATAAGCTGCTGTATTACAATTCATACGAGTATTTCCATTTTGCATGAAGGCTCGTCCTGCCAGTCTGCGTTAAACTTCAGACTGTACTGAATGAGCACCAGCGCGCACATGCGTGTAAAACAGATGGGACGCATTAGAGAGGGAGACGGCAAGTAATAATTAGTGCAAAAATATTCATTTTGCTGAATTATCTGTTGGACGTTAAATTTAGATTTAAAAGTCAACATGTAATTCAAGTATTTTATGAGAGTGGTAACTGTAAAGGGAGAACTGTGTGTAATTGAATGTAAAAGTAAGATGTTTCTTACATTTACAGGATAAAGAAATGACAGAAACAGGTTACTGTGTTCAGAGTGAATGTGTGTGTACATTCCTTTTATCTGTTAACACTGTGAACAAGTTTTTCTTTATTATCTTCATTTTTAATGTAGGGATTTAATTTGCTTTATAGCTGTTTTGCATATATTATAGATATACAGTACAGTCCAAAAGTTTGGAACCACTAAGATTTTTAATGTTTTTAAAAGAAGTTTCGTCTGCTCACCAAGGCTACATTTATTTAATTAAAAATACAGTAAAAACAGTAATATTGTGAAATATTATTACAATTTAAAATAACTGTTTTCTATTTGAATATATTTCACAAAGTAATTTATTCCTGTGATGCAAAGCTGAATTTTCAGCATCATTACTCCAGTCTTCAGTGTCACATGATCCTTCAGAAATCATTCTAATATGCTGATCTGCTGCTCAAGAAACATTTAATGTGTACAATTGTACAAAATATTTGTGTACAATATTTTTTTTCAGGATTATTTGATGAATAGAAAGTTCAAAAGAACAGTGTTTATCTGAAATCTAATCTTTTGTAACATTATAAATGTCTTTACTGCCACTTTTGATTGATTTAATGCATCCTTGCTGAATAAAAGTATTCATTTCTTTAATTTCTTTTCTAAAAAATAAAAATTCTTACTGACCCCAAACTTTTGAACGGTAGTGTATAATGCTACAGAAGCTTTGTATTTCAGATAAATGCTGTTCTTTTGAACTTTCTATTCATCAAGGAATCCTGAAAAAAAAAGTACACAACTGTTTTCAACATTGAAAATAATCATAAATGTTTATCGAGCAGCAGATCAGCATATTAGAATGATTTCTGAAGGATCATGTGACACTGAAGACTGGAGTAACGATGCTGAAAATTCAGCTTTGCATCACAGGAATAAATTACTTTGTCAAATATATTTAAATAGTACACAGTTATTTTAAATTGTAATAATATTTCACAATATTACAGTTTTTAACTGTATTTTTAATTAAATAAATGTAGCCTTGGTGAGCAGACGAAACTTCTTTTAAAAACATTAAAAATCTTAGTGGTTCCAAACTTTTGGACTGTACTGTAAATATATTCACTATATATGTTTTCATAGCAGTTCGTACATTTGTTTGAAGGACAGCATTGGGCAGGATATGTCAAAATAAAACAAACAAAAAAAAAAACTGGATTTTTATCCGACTGATCGATTAATTGAAAAAAACAAACAAACTGGCCATCTAATCGATTATTAAAATATTCGTTAGTTGCAGCCCTGGTTGATGATAATAATAAATGTTTCTTGAGCATCAAATCATCATATTAGAATGATTTCTGAAGGATCATGTGACACTGAAGACTGGAGTAATGATGCTGAAATTTCAGCTTTGCATCACAGAAGAAAAAAAAAACATTTTAAAAATGTATTAAAATAAATACTAATATTTTAAAATATTACTGTTTTGTTTTACTGATCAAATAAATGCAGGCTTGGCGAGGAAAATTAAACTTACAGACCCTAAACTTTTAAACGGTACTGTATGTTTTTTCTATGCCGACATTAATGACTTGCCATTAAGTTTGCACCTCTTTTCTTGTGCTAACAGTTTAACTGTAGGCTTGCCGTAATGATTGACATTCCACTCCACTCATAGTGACTCGTCTATGATTGAATAATTATTTATACGGCACCTCTTGTCTCATTGAAAGCTAAAGTGAAAAAACCTTCTCCCCTTGAAACACATTGTCAGTGAACGCACCAGCATCATTTATCCTGTCTGTGTTTCTCTCTCCACAGATCCAATCTGTGTGGCTTGGCAAAGTAGGATTCTGAATAACGACAGCGCTTAGTGAATGTGACTAAATGGCAATGTTTAGGCCCACGCTTTATATAGTCTCAAATAACAATTTAAATCAGTTTGAGACCCTCGCTAATCAATTCTACTCCTTAGGGTACATAATTAACAGTGCTGGATGACTCATGGAGATTGGCAGATTGCACCGTTTGCTGCATCTGTGACTGAAGAGGAAAGAGAGGGAGATTTTGGCTTTAGCCGCTCTTACATGATGCTTAGCGAGGAAAAGCGATAACAGGAGACGGGGCGTAACTGTAGGTGGTAAATGCGGCTGGACAGATGACAAGTGTGACTGGCGATCCGTGGAAAGGTTGTCCCCCTAACTGGAAAATTGGATGTTTGTCACAAGCAGTGTTATTTAGAGGATTGTCTTAATGTCCCTGAGGGCTTGTGTTGTCTGCTATGTCTCTGGATATTTGTAGGATGGTGCTTAAAGAAATAGTTAAGCCTAAAATTAATATTTTGTCATTATATATTCTCCCTTATGTGTTTCTAACCCTCTGTGATGTTTGTGAAATGCAAAAGGAGATATTTACACACAATGTGCTAGCTGCTCTTTTCCATACAGTGAAAATGAATGGTGACCATTACTGTCAAGCAACGTTTTAGTGAATATATTGACTTAAATTGAGTCCGTTCCTCGCATAATGCTTCCATGTGACTCTATGAGACTGGAATATACTGCGTCAGAGTCATATGGATTGCTGTTTGACTTTATTTTTAGTGCTATTTTGTCCTTATTGGAGCTTGACAGTTTCTGGTTCTCATTCACTTTCATGTTAAAGTAAATGTTTTACTCAAACTTCTCATTTTGTATTCCACGGACGTCAGTCAGATATTAGGGCTGCATGACTAATCAGAATAAAATTTGTGCAATTATCAAATAGCAAAGGCTCTGATTTAATGAAATAAATATATGAGAGTGAAGCCTAGAACTGTGTTCTTGTAAACACAAGCAGCTCATGATCCAGTGTTTTCAGCAGGTTAATAGTGAATGCTTCTGCACATGAACTCCATCTCTGTACCTGCAGTTCAGGTCGCTTATTATGTGCATTTGGGAACGCAACCATTTATCCAAACTTTTAATGAGTAGTGCGTATAAATTTAACAAACATATTAGTATTGTAATTTTACAGTTATACTTTACAATAAAAATACTCTTTAGTAATATTTCTTATTTTAATATTTTTAATTGGTAAAAAAAATCTTATTATTATTTTAGTCATTGATGTATATATCTCACATTTTTGGTCAAGTTGTACAAATAAGCACAGCAAATGCATTTTAATTGCAGTCACAATTTTTTTTTTTCTTGAATACTCTTTTTAGTAATATTTCTTTATATAAAAATTTTGTTTAGTAAAAATATTATTATTATAGTCATATTGATATATAATCTCAAATTATTGGCCAAATTGTACAAACAAGCACAGCAAAGGCTTTTTCATTGTAATTGCAATTTTACATTTTCTTAAATACTCTTTTTAGTAATATTTCTTATATTAAAATTTTGTTTAGTAAAATATTATTATTATAGTCATATTGATATATAATCTAAATTTTTTGGCCAAATTATACAAACAAGCACAGCAAAGGCTTTTTAATCGCAAATTGCAAAACCATTTTTTCCCCCAATAAATTAATACTTTTATTACTTCGTCAAAAGTGACAGTAAAGACTTTTGCAATGTTACAAAAATAATTCTATTTCAAATAAATTAGGGCTGCGACAACTAATCGATAATGAAATTCATTGACAAAGGCTTTTTAATCGCAAATTGCATTTTTTTATTTTCTTAAATACTCTTTTTTAGTAATATTTCTTATAGCCCATTAAAATTGTTTAGTAAAAAGTTATTAATAATAACAAAAATTATTATTATTATTATTGTCATATTGATATATAATCTCAAATTTTTGGCCAAATTGTACAAACAAGCACAGCAAAGGCTTTTTCATTGTAATTGCAATTTTAAATTTTCTTAAATACTCTTTTTAGTAATATTTCTTATAGCCCATTAAAATTGTGTAGTAAAAAGTTATTAATAATAATAAAAATTATTATTATTATTATTATTATAGTCATATTGATATATAATCTCAAATTTTTGGCCAAATTGTACAAACAAGCACAGCAAAGGCTTTTTCATTGTAATTGCAATTTTAAATTTTCTTAAATACTCTTTTTAGTAATATTTCTTATATTAACATTTTGTTTAGTAAAATATTATTATTATAGTCATATTGATATATAATCTCAAATTTGACCAAATGTTACAAACAAGCACAGCAAAGACATTTTAATCGCAATCACAATTTTTATATCAACCCTCAACCACCCCCCACCCCAAATCGTGCAGCTCTGTTATATATGATATTTATGTGATATCATTTATGGTGTTGTTTATCATTTTAGAGCATTACAGCACCCATCACATATGGAAAAGTGCAGTAAATATATTATTTGTGCTCCAAAGAAGAAATAAATTGACACAGGTTTGGAACTTCATGAGGACTTTTCATTTTTGGACATTAGATTCAGTGGTTTAAGAGCTGTCGCCTCAGTGTGGAATCGTTTAGTGACCGTGTCACTTTTGGTTTGTTTGAGCGCCCGTTCGGTTTTCCATTGTGCTCTGGCAGAACTTGGCGAGGCCTCATTTGGCAGGGTTCATTTGGCAATCCGTGTTTGTCCGAAACCCAAGACTGCAATAATGAAAAGCTTGTCTGTTTATATGATGGGTTTAATGAAAACTAAGTGTTTGTGGGCAGTGCGTCGGTCAAGGTGGTATGAACCTCATTGTCACCTAACTGTGACCCTTGAAGCTGTAATAACGCATCGCTGGGCTGGCAGATCTAGCAGAGGACGCAAAAGGCAGACAACAGTCGAGGGAAAGTGAATGACCGCAGTGACAGAGTGACTGATGATTGTTTTGCCCCTCATAAAGTCCAGGCAGGCACACAGTCACAAGGCTCATTTCCTGCTCTCTGTTTATCTGAAAACAGTCAGGCCTGTATGGAAATGGAGATGTTGAATTCTTGCTGCTCAACTGATGCTCATCTGACTATTTAAGGAATAGTTGACCCTAAAATGCAAACTCTTGTCAGTATTTACTCACCCTCATGCTGTTCCAAACCCATATTCTGTTTTTTCCCCCCTGTGGAATGCATAAGGTGAATTTTTCAATCTCATGACATGTCTTTTCCAACAATTCATAGTGATAATGGCTGTCAAGCTCCAAAATAGACTTATTAATCACTGTTAGAGGGATAGTTCACTCAAAAATGAAAATCTGTCATCATTTACTCACCCTCATTTCATTTTGTTTCTTTTATGTAACATAAAAAATATATTTTGATGCCAAATGTCTTGAATGTTTTTCTCCCCATGCATTTTAAGTCAAGTTTTGATACCAAACATTCTTCAAAATATCATCTTGTGTTCTGCTGAAGAAAGAAATGCATATAAAGACAACACAAGGGAGAGTCAATGTTGAACGAATGGGAACTATTTCTTTAAAGAACCATAAAGTGATGCATAAAGCTCGTGCGCCATATAATCTCTGAAAAATCTCATTCTGGTTAAAAAATGGCTTCAACTTTGATTTATTCCTACACAAAACTATCATATGATTTCATAATGCTTGGACTATAAAGCACAAACTCATTTGAACTACTTCTATGGTGTTTTATTGTCCATTTTGGAGCTTGTTTTAGTATTAATTTATAGTATTAGAGTTTTTTATTAACATTTTGAATTAGCTTTTATTTTTATATTCAGTTTATCAGTTTTCATTGGAGTTTTTCATAATTTTGTTTTGTGCTTTTGTCATAAATATTACTTTTAGGTTTCATTTATTTTTTTGGTAACACTTTACAGTAAGTTTTCATCAGTCTGCAGGTGCATTTGAAATGTTTTAACTATCATCTTTGTAATGAATGTCATTTCAGTTCTACTTTCTGAGTATGAATTATCATATGCAGTAAAAGACAACAATACTTAAGCACTGTAAAAGGTTTAGCCACAAACTCAACTGACTGGCTTCTCTCCTGTATGATTTCAGTCTCTTCAGACCTTACTGTACATGATATATGAGCTTCTACAACTTTTGACCTCCCAACTGAACTCCTTCCCAAAAATTAATGATGATCATAGAAAAAAAAAAAGTATAAACAAAAATGAATAACACAGTTACAATAAGTGCAACCATAATCAAAGCACTCTCTCAATATTCAAAGTGCAAATAGAGACCACATTTTTCTTCAAGCATGATACAGAGATGGTTACAACTACACAGCCCAGCCTAAGACAGCTTTCATATTGGGAGATATTTGCATGCATCAGGGAGCCGCTTTCATAATGCACGGTGTTGAAATCGCGTTTGAATGCGTGCTTGCTTTTACTTTAGCTTACTTTACGCATACTCTGTGAACAGGGAGCGGCGGTACTAAGCGCACATTTTACAAGATAAGACATTTTTCAGACGCTTAGGCTCTGTTGTGCAACGAATCCTCCGCCACGGTCTTGTCAGTCATCTCGTCACTTACTCTCGTCACGTGATCGGTGAACTCTGATTCCTGCTGCACCACGTACAGTGCTTCAGCTCGTGTTGGATGATCTGGATGGGATTGAAGCGACCATTATCCAACTGAATTAAATGATTTTTATTTCTATAAAAAAGCGAAATGGCAGCGGAGGTGTAATGTAAACGTAGCGGTGGCATATTCTATCCTAATTTCACCCTCACACTCCATCATGGCAATACCGCGAGACAGCTTTTCACCTCGACGAGAAATCTCGTCACATTTTAATCTCGCAGGATATCATGGCACGAGATCTCGTCACACCCCTAATTTTCACTGAACGATAATAACCGTAGTTACTGGAAAAACTATGTGAATATACTGGAAAAAAAAGTTCCCCAGTTGTGTTCCATGCAAAAAAAAATTGCTTATGAATCTGGAATGCCATGAGAGTGAGTAAATAATGACAGAATTTTCATTTTCAGCTGAACTGATTCCTTTTAATGAACAGTTACATCAGTGCATCAAAATCACTGGTTAAAACATACGCAATCTGTTTCTCACCAGCCCATTTTTTAACATGTCTTGCACTAGTTTACGCTGCCAAAACAAGACACCAGTGGTTGAGCGAATTCCTTAATGAAGCATTTGGCCATAATGGCATGAGAGCGAATTTAATGGCACACAACACGGTACCACGTCAGTCCTGGAAAGAAATGCTGAAAATCACCGCCTGCCTGGTAGTAGATGTGGAGTTTCTTTGCAATATGGTTCCCTCAAAAGTTGTGCAACTTTGTAGTTTTAAATGGAATGTGACACAAAGAGCTTTAGCTGGGGTTTAGCCGAGGCAAAGACATTGGGAAAAAGAGATTTTTATGGTCAGGCTGTGGAATTGACTTCCCAAAGGCATTGCTTTCTTTGTTGATTCTCGGCTTAGGCTCATTCAAACCTGCCAAACAGTAAATGGTCACTCTCATCAAAAGCACAGTCATTTAGCGTTTAAACATTCATTAGCTCCTCTAGTGCGGTGTAATGGCTAACTGGTAGTATATTTGGCCTGCTGGTGTTGTTTTGTCCTGTAGCGTACATGAGCGAGCAGCGGTGAGTATTGTACAAACACAGGCGACATCCTGTCATATTGGATTGGGTGTCGTTTTCCTGCTGAGCTCGGTAGAGCGGCTTTTATCTTCGGGCCTGTCAGCCTGTGTCAGATCTGCTCCTCTGTGATGGTCACCCTAGACGGCTGACTGGCCG
>RJVU01058740.1:1551223-1584684 GCA_003731715.1 Anabarilius grahami | reverse complement strand
GTAAGACTGAAATTATGCAGAGGGTATGTAAGTCTCTTCCCTTTCCCTCAGGTTAAGCCCGCACCCTCAGACATGAGCAGTCGGGGCCGGTGGATGCTTGACTGACTTTGGCTGATTTTTGTCCTGAAGCTATCTGTTAACATTGCGCCCCACCTCCTTGACACACTTTTATGCAAAACTAGGCCATCATTCCTATTCCTGTTTTTAAAAATGTCTTTGTGTATGTCTAGTTGTTATTTGCATTTACATTTACATTTATGCATTTGGCAGATGCTTTTATCCAAAGCGACTTACATTGCATTATACTATACATTTGTATCGGAGTATGTGCAATCCCCGGGATCGAACCCATGACCTTGGCATTGTTATGTATTGCAGGGTTCCCAAAATCTTGGAAAACCTGGAATAAGGGATTTTAAAGGGATAGTTCGCCCAAAAATGACAATTACCCCATGATTTACTCACCCTCAAGCCATCCTAGGTGTATATGACTTTCAGACGAATACAATCGGAGTTATATTAAATAATGTCCAGGCTAATCCGTGCTTTATAATGGGAGTGGATGGTGGCCCAAATCCTGAAGTTCAAAAAAATGCACCCATCCATTATAAAAGAAGTCCACACGGCTCGGGGGGTTAATAAAGGCCTTCTGAAGTGAAGCGATGCATTTAAGTAAGAAAAATATCTATATTTAAAACTTTATAACCTGTAATCTCTAGCTTCCGCTAACTGTCATACGCGCTTTCACGAGAGAGTGGCGTCCCAGTTTATGACGTAGGACGCAGGTGCAGTGTGAGCTCCGGTGATAATATGCTAGTCTCACGAGAACCAAGGTGTGTAGCGCAAAGGAAATCCACGTGAAGAAGCGAATTGTTTGAGCAGTACTCTACATTTTATTAGTGTTAAAATGCTGATTTCTTGTGAATATCCGGGTTGCTTCAACAAAGCTAAAGTCTTGAGATTATGTGCGCTGACATTAAAGGGAGATGCACCATTAACATTTCACAAATTCCCTGTAAAGTATCCTGAGCGATTGAAGCTATGGCTGCTCGCTATTCGCTGGGATGTAAATACACCCGTGGAAAAATTATATAAATGCGTGCTGTGCAGTCAACATTTCAGGTCCGAGGATTACAAGGCAGAAAAGAGTGGAAGTACAAGACGACTTCTGAAATCGTCAACTGTGCCTATGCCTGTGCTGTTGTTTCAGCCAAATGAGGTATATATTCAATGAGGTATATATACAAATACTGTAATATGATTGCTATATGAAGTTAAGTAATCACTCATGTAACTGTTGTAAAGTTTTTTTTAATTATTATTATTATTTTTAAAATCTCTACATGCAATTTAACATGCGAGGCGGCTACCGGAGCTGATCCACGGCCACTCTAGTCAATGCTTGTGTTTACACCACGTTTCAGAAGCGGCTCACCGCGCCGCTTCACTAAAGGTAGGCAGATGCCTATGACAGATGGCGCAGACGCGTGCAGTGTAAATAAGGGGCAAATAAGGGGTCATGAGCACTCCGTCTACTCAATTCTGTTGTTTGTGCCGCTGCTGCTGCAGCCTCCTCCATCTCCTGGAGTTCCTGGTCGGTATACTCTGGTTCAACAAATTAACAATCTGACATTTTTCTTTACAAATCCTAGTTTTGTACTTTTAATTTGTGACCGGTGTTTTGTTTTGCTCTCTCCTCTGTGCTTCCGTGTTCATCACCGGAGCTCACACTGCACCTGTGTCCTACGTCATAAGATGGGACGCCACTCTCTCATTAATGCACATACGACAGTTAGCGGAAGCTAGAGATTACAGTTTATAAAGTTTTAAATATGGATATTTTTCTACAAACACATTGCTTTGCTTCAGAAGGCCTTTATTAACCCCCCGGAGCTGTGTGGACTTCTTTTATAATGGATGGGGGCAATTTTTTGGACTTCAAATTTTGGGCCACCATCCACTCCCATTGTAAAGCATGGATTAGCCTGGACATTTTTTAATATAACTCCGATTGTATTCTTCTGAAAGAAGAATATCTTATATACCTAGGATGGCTTGAGGGTGAGTAAATCATGGGGTAATTTAAATTTTTGGGTGAACTATCCCTTTAATAGCTGAATG
Organism: Anabarilius grahami; assembly: GCA_003731715.1. Classification (NCBI taxonomy): domain Eukaryota; kingdom Metazoa; phylum Chordata; class Actinopteri; order Cypriniformes; family Xenocyprididae; genus Anabarilius; species Anabarilius grahami. The sequence continues at coordinate 1,582,563 of RJVU01058740.1, read as the reverse complement.
TATCATTAAATTAGCAAAAATATTAAATAAACAAACACGCAAGTGCTTGTGGACTTTCTGAATGACATCATTTTGNTTGATCTGAAATGTCCTATTCATTCCAAAGCCAACATTTTGGTATCGAGCAAAATCTAGTGTACTCTCAGCGTACGTCAGAAAACCTTTTAGACCGATATGTTTCATTTGAATCCATTGTGTGTGCATTATCTTATCATTTATCAAATGTTTTTCCATCCATCTGTGTCTGTGTTAGAAGACACCGCTGACACTTGAGAAGCAGGAATGACAATGATTCGGTACGTGAGCAACATGACTGAAATAACAAACATAGTGTGATGTCCAGAGAGCGTGGAAACCAGCCACTTGAAAAGATGAACACTTACACGCTGTTAACATGTTTTGATACGGGGCGATGTAAATTCAAAAGAAACCCCTTTACTAAAATAGGTCTGAGCTGAGAATAGCAGCGGTACTCCGGGTGGAAACGTCTCTTTCCTTGCGGCTCTTCAAATGCCACTTTGACTTTTATATCAGGGGTTTCCCTCAAGTCAACCCTGCGTCACTGCGGTTCACACGGTCACGCTGGTCTTGCTGCCAGGGCCATTTGTGGTTTGGGACGAATGTAGTCGGTCAGCGATCTCTGAGCCGTGAGGGAGTAAGTGACTGAGCTGTAGTGTTCAGTTCGGGTCAAGGGAGGAAGCTCACTCCATTAAACACTCTCAGGAAAACATTACGCCTCATGTAAACGGACAGAACTGCAAATGATGTTAGAGAAGTGGGTTTCTTTGGCAGCTCTTAAAGGTGAAGTGTGCAATTTTTGTGAAATTTCAGTTTTCCACTGTTATAGAATTGTTCATTCACTGAATTTAAAGGTGCAGTATGTGATATTGACACTGCTAGGAGTTGAAATGAGTACTGGAGTCCATATTCAAAATATTGGAGAGAGTTGTTTCCCTGCTTAAGCATTTAATTGTTTTTGTTTAGTTTTTACTTGTCCTTATTTTAGGGAAAAATGTAAACAGATGACTGAAATGGTTTGAAATGGTTCTGTTTAATGAATCAAAAAGAATCAGTATGCCAAAAAATAACAATGCGTTGGTCACATTTTTTGGTTTTGTTACTTGTGGTTTGATGAATAAGTCGAGAACTATGAATAATTCAACAAATTCTTTTTGATCCGTTAAATAGAACCAGTTCAAAATAATCATTTGTTCACAAATAGGACTAGAATTTTTACTTCAAATTAAACAAACAAACATTAAAGGTACACTATGTAACTTTTGGCCCTCTAGTGAAAAACAAAAAAAACAAAACTGCATGCATTTTGCGGAAGGATGTTGTTTTGGTTGTGCTTCGGCTCTGCGTGACTGTGATGATGAATATGGTTCTACTGCTCATAAAACATTCACTACTAGGCTTAAAGGGTTAGTTCACCCAAAAATGAAAATAATGTAATTTATTACTCATGCCGTTCCACACCCGTAAGACCTTCGTTAATCTTCGGAATGCAAATTAAGATATTTTTGTTGAAATCCGATGGCTCCGTGAGGCCTCCATAGGGAGCAATGACAATTTGTTCATGGGTAAAATTTGCAATCAGTCCATGTGAGTAAAGTGGTTCGATATTAATATTATGAAGCGACGAGAATATTTTTGGTGCGCCAAAAAAACCAAAATAACGACTTATATAATGATGGCCGATTTCAAAACACTGCTTCAGGAAGCTTCGGAGCATAATGAATCAGCGTATCGAATCAGCAGTGTTCGGAGCGCCAAAGTCACGTGATTTCAGCAGTGTGGCGGTTTTACACGCGATCCGAATCATGATTCGACACAGAAGAATCATAACACTCCGAATCTTCCTGAAGCAGTGTTTTGAAATCGGCCACCACTATACAAGTCGTTATGTTTTTTTTGTTTTTTTATCGCACCAAAAATATTCTCGTTGCTTTATAATATTAATATTGAACCACTGTACTCACATGAACTGATTTAAATATGTTTTTAGTACATTAATGGATCTTGAGAGAGGAAATGTCATTGCTGGCTATGAAGGCCTCACTGAGCCATCGTATTTCAACAAAAATATCTTAATTTGTGTTCCAATGTTGAACAAAGGTCTTACGGGTGTGGAACGGCATGAGGGTGAGTAATAAATGACATTATTTTCATTTTTGGTGAACTAACCCTTTAAGAGATATAACCAGGTTAGATGGAAAGGATCTCAAGCTGACTAGCTGAAGACGTTACTCTATACCCATTTATAGACACGGTACTTCCTTGAAAGTAAATTCCAGCACAGCGCCACAACAACCATAATGAAATTACCCTTCACAATAGATAATACTTTACAATGAGCTCTGTTAGAGAGCTACAAATGGCAATTTATCTGTTCAATAAAATACCTTACTCACCAGTAATAAAAATGCCAACATTTCAAATCTCTCAGTCCTCACCATCTCTGAAAAGCCAAGCCAATCTTGATTCTTGTTTTATTCATTATTAGAGCTCAAGTATGCAATTTTGTGCGAAAAGCATCCCACTCGGCCTAAACACTAACGGGCTTGCCATAGTGAAACAGGGTAAGATAAAAATGCGTTTTGGAAGAATTGATTAATTTTGAACAAATAAAGTTACTAAAGCCACCGAAATTACCTAGTAACCTTTTTCCCACCTGTTGCTGTCTGCGTTTCCATCGCTGTCTAAAGTACCGTGAAGATTAGGCAAAGTAGTCCGGTGACATAAGACGTGGATTTCATCCTCTGCATATAAGCTCATAAATCCTAAACCTTGTTGTCATTCCATTGGTCGTATTTTTAAACTCCATTGTTGATTCAAATAGCAAACAACTCTTACTGCATGCACCGCAACAGACTTTTAAAAATGGTGGTTGAAATAAAATGCTGCGTGAACTCAACCAATCAGCGTATTCAATCCCCAAAAGTTCCTGAACTTTGAAAATGTACTACCTCGTGAGCAGGGACTTTCTGAGGGGGAAAATTTTTACCCAGAACTTCATTTATTCCGGATTCCTGCAGTCAAAACACACAGAGTGCCACCCCAAAGTCCCTAGTTCCTGCGGTGGAAACGCAGCTATTGTGTCCCTTTAACATTTACCTTTTTTAAACTAAAGTAGCAATTATATCCGTAATAATTCTCAGTACATTTTGAGCTACTTTACTGTTATTATTCTTAAATAAAAAATCTAAAAGGGTCAATCTATCACTAATGAATTGAGATAAAGTAAGTTTGAATCATTGTAACAACTTACTCACTGAATCGGTTGAACCGATTCCTGACATATTCACTGACAATTCAATTTAAAAAAAGTAGAATTTTTTTTTTTTAGAAATCAGTTTTTAGTTTCTATCTCCTCTAAAATACAAAAAAACAAAATTAAGGAACCTGAATCCTTAAATGAATTCAGAATCAGAACCAAAATCGTTAAATTCCCATTCCTTCTTCATATATGCATTGATAAAAGTATTATAAATAGCTGTTTCTTTAGTTGTACTCTTTACCTACAACTCTGTGCACAGATATGTCATTGTGGCTTGAGTCTTCGCCCACCCATGCTTTCTCACATTTACTCGAGATCCTTATCCACTGTGTCCATGCACGTCCACTTTCGCTCTTTGTTTATTGCACTCATGGGGCGGGAATGGCGCCATGTGAGACATGTGATGACAGCAAGTGCAAAAGCCTGCCGGAGGAACTGGAACTAAACTCCCTCCAGTACATGTAATCCACGCCACCTGGCCCCAGTGAGAAGCCATACTTATTTTGAGAGGAAAGCTGGAAAATCAGACATCCCATAAAGATGTGTGTGGCTCTGCAGAGATGTGCTTCTCTAAAACAAACAGATTTATAGAGTATTATGCTTCGCGTAATTCTGGGGCCTGTGATGCAACACCTTTTCCTGGTGTGCGCGGAAAAATTCACGTCAGCTTTGGGAGTTGCTAAGATTAAATCACATTTTCTTGGCACATTTAATTGAGATCGAGTACTTGCAGTTTGTGATCTTTGAGGGCATAGATGTGTAGTTTGGAGTCGTCTCGTGTAAATGTGAAGCAGGCATGCCCTGTGTGATGTTTTTTCAAATGGGTTTGACTGAATTTAGAAGAGCACTAAAGTAAAATCTGTGCATATCCCAATTATTCATGTGCTGTACAATACATTTTCAGAATTTATGATGGCCTGTGATTTGCTGACATGTACACTGCCCTCCAAAAGTTTGGAAACACCACTGGCAAAGTGTGGTTTTGGACGATATCAGCATAAATCCTTATCATTTTTTGGTGCAAATACATTAAAGTAACTTGACATTATCATCGAAGACCAGCAATAATAATTTTCATTTTGATTAATGGCAATATATACATGTCAAAGTCAGACATGCCCCTTTGCCAGCTGTGATGCCTGGTTACTGGTTTAAACTTGGCTCAGGTTTGTAAAAGATTTTTGGATCAGCACACCTTAATAGCTTCAACAATTGATTGCCAATTAAGTTTAGAATACAATGAACCAATTAGAGCCCAGTTTAGGTCAGATAGCTGCTAATGGTGGATATTTTGATGAATCAAAGTTTTGTTTTTTCTATGTATAAACTGTTTATGTAATAAAATATGTTTTCGTAGTCTGTGTTGTCCCTTTTCAGTGCAAAATTATCACAAATTAAAAAGAATTCATGCCAATATTGTCCAAAAGCCCACTTTTCTAGGGCGTTTCCAAACTTTTGGAGGGCAGTGTAAATCTTATACATAATTAATTTATTATGGCTGAAGTTAAAATAAAATTAAAATTGACCCTGTTTTTTAATGAACGTCCTTCATTAAATGTTCTATTCCTTCAGTGCATGTTATTCTAAAGGGAATACAAATTGTTTGTCTATATAATCTTTAATAAAAGTGTAATTTTGATTAAACCCTAACCAAACTCTAACCTATCCCTAACTTTCATTTTTGTCTAACATCATAATTTAATGAATCTGTTAGAAGATGAGTCAGTCTTGAATTCGCTCTCACACGGTGCGTTCGTAATCGCATACTGTCTGAATAGATGATGGGTTATGATGGGTTATGAATGAAATTCGGTCTATATCCGCCATGTTGTTACTGTCAAGTGACCTACCATCATCAGTTGCGTCGCTTCACTTCACTTCATATATCCTATGGCCTCATAGGATAGTAAAGTGTCCATTGAAGGCACACTTCAGAATCTCGGTGGAAGTAGTAGGTCATCCGGGTACCTTTTGCCTACTTTTTTCACCAAACACTGTGTATTTGGACATACTACTCTGTCTATGTATTGTTTTTCGCAAACTATATAGTAGGGAAGTATTCGATTTCGGATGCAGCTACAGATTCTAAACAGTTCTTGACTTGCGTTTTATTAAAATAAGTCATTATGTTCATCCCGTTCAACTCGATATGAACCCGAGAACTGTTATTGTGTTGTGTACTTGAGGCATGTGTATTTTTGTTTAGTCTATCGCTGCGACCAATTAATTGTGTGATGGGGTTTTTCTTCCTCAAAGCTCCCAAACGAACTGTTATAATAAATTGTTAAAGGATTAGTTCACCCCAAAAAATAAAAATTATCCCATAATTTACTCACCCTCAAGCCATCCTAGGTGTATATGACTTTGTTCTTTCAGCCAAACACAATCGGAGTTATATTAAGTATCCTGGCTCTTCCAAGCTTTATAATGGGAGTGAATGGTACCCGAGACTTTGAAGCCCAAAAAAGTGCATCCATCCATCATAAAAGTAAACCATACAGCTCCATGAAGTTAATAAAGGCCTTCTGAAAAATTTTATAAACTATAATCACTGGCTTCCGGTAACAGCTGTATATGAGTCTAGTTCTGGCGGAAGAGTGACCTCTGACCTGACGCATGACGTATTGACGAACACAGAAACAAAGAAGATGGGAGATGATCCTCACTGCAGAACAAGAGATCCAGTGGGCGAGATTGGATCCAGATCCAACTCCTCCCACCTTATATATCCCTAAACCTACCCGTCTCTGCGCCCTAGATCTAAACCTACTCATCTCTACCCCCTGGATCTGGATCCAACTTCTCCCAATTTACATATCCCTAAACCTACCCATCTCCGACCTCTGGATCTCGTGTTCTGCAGTGAGGGGCTACTGGAGGATGGAGCAAATCAAAACATCGTTCACGAATTAGAAGTCTAAAATGAGAATTTTTAAAGAGAAATGGCGTGGGATTTCGATATAAGAGAATCATACGTCGGGTCAGAGGTTACTCTTCCGCTGGAACTCGACTTACCAGAAGTCAGTGATTTATAGTTTAAACATTTTTAATATGGATATTCTTCTTACAAAAACCCATTGCTTCGCTTTGGAAGGCCTTTATTAACCTCCTGGAGCCGTTTGGATTACTTTTATGATAGATGGATGCACTTTTTTGGGCTTCAAAATCTCGGGTACAATTTACTCCCATTATAAAGCTTGGAAGAATCAGAAGAATGAAAGAAGAAAGTCATATACACCTAGGATGGCTTGAGGGTGAGTAAATTATGGGATTATTTAAATTTTTGGGTGAGCTAACCCTTTAAGGTCCCGAAATTAGAAATTCTCTCAGATTCCCTTAATTAGCCTTACCCAGCACTACTTGCCAGAAACATGTTATTCAGGTAAGCCCACCCTCACAGACTGAGTTATTTTTTTCTTTACACTAGGCCTCATTCCTTTTGGAACAGCTGATGTCTATGGTTACATAACATGGCTAAGCTGTGAAGTCCTGCTGTGTGCTAGACTGCTCCAGATACTGTTGTTATGCTGACAGACAGGTTCCTTTGTTCCAGGTGGACATAAGGAGAAATGTACACACACTTATTGTGGGGCGAGCTGCGTTATGTCTGCTTGATGTGATTGTTATTGTCAGCTCTGTTAAGCTTTGTGACAGCAAATATGGCAGGCTGGGAGGGAATGTGTCAGCGTGGCAGATTGGTAAAGGGTGGTTTACACCCGCCCCGCCGCGTGTCAAAAATGTGTCACGGTGTCCTTCTGCTCTGGCCTTTGTCACGTATGTACTTTGTAGAGGAAAAGCCCACTTGAGTGACGTGCACTTCATCTCTGGCTCTGTTACAAAACCTAGTGAGCTGCCTACATAGGGAACGTTATAAGTCCTTCCCGTTGACCAAACGTTGACCTAAGATAACATTGTTCCCGTTGACCTAATATAACATTGCATATGTTACACTGAAGGTAATCCTTTAATGTGCTCATCTTCTGATGTGCTATTCATGTGTTGTGCTAATTAGGGGCTTTCGAACTAGAGGAACGTTTTCATAGTCCTTAGAACTAATGGCGGAAGTACCTGCTTTTTGGCGTTTGCACTGCAGGAACTAGGAATGCTGATTTTAGTTCTAGGAACACCTTTTGGGGAAACTAAATTAGATCCTACTTCAAAGTAGGATCTAACCTAGGAACTACCACTGACGTAAAGGTACACTGATTGGCCGAATGCATGTGAAACATTAGCCCCCGCCATTTAAAAAAAAGCTGTGTGCACCCACAGATTATAGCCTATATATTTACTCCACAAACTAACTCTACAAACATAGAAAACAGCGATAGATGGACCTCTCAACCTTTATGCTAAGGAGAAAATCCAACACGACTTTTAGGGGAAGCGAAACATGATTATGTATTTCTGCTCAGCTAGCGACATTGGGCATCAACCACACGGCAAACGCTAATACTTTTTCATATACTGTTTAATTATTTGTTTAACAGTTCTATCTAATAATGTATTAGACAGGACTGTTAAACAGATCGTAAACTAATGAAGACAGAGAATGGCTCTGGCGTTCTTAGCGCCGTCAAAATAAATGTCACAACAACAAGCGCTGCTTACGTTACTTCAGAGTTCCTACTGGCGGTGCGAATGCAACCAGGAAAATGGGACTAGGGAAAGATTTAGTTCTTGGGGAACCGCCTTGGTGGCTAGCTCCTATAAGTAAGTTCTAACTAAGTAACTCGTGAGGCGAAAGCCCCTATTATATGTAGAGCTTTCCAAATAACTTTCAAAGTTATATTTCAGTTAAGATGCTGCCTAATATGTAGGCAGGCAGACAGCAAAGCAGCTCATTAGGTATTGAAACCCAGCTATTACATAATTTCTTTTTTTTCTTTTTTCTTCTATTTTGACAGTTCAAACCTATCAAGCGAAGAGGAACAGACACGCAAAGCTGGATTACGGCCAGAGGGGGCGCTATGAGTTTCTGAGATTGTCCTTTCTTTCCTGTCCCGCATCTCTTTTGAATCGTCTTTCCATTCAACAGTGGATGGTGACCAGCCAACGAGTCCCAGAGGAGCCGTGAGGTGTTTCTCACATCCTCATCTGCCAGGACACACTCCTCTTATTATCAAACCAGTCACTTCAGAAAGAGCCGTCGCTGCCACAATGAGTTCCCACAGCCGCCCAGGTAAGAGCTCTTTGTGGCCTTTCAGTGCTTTTCTTCTAAGGTTACCCCTCTCAGAACAAGATAAACACTATGGAATCAGCTCCGCTCCGGTTTCAATTACATCTGTCTGTAAATAAACCTTTTGTGATCCAGATATGCGCCATTACAAACCCGTTTTTCTCTGTAAAGGAGGATAGTGTTTCTCAGCTACAGGAATAGCACGTGATTGAGCTTCGATGGTTGAGAATCAGCCTTGAGATGCCAGAAAAGGCTTTTGAGCAGCTTTTTGATTCGCACTCAAATATCTGTCCCCTCGACTTTGCCAAGGCCGCCTTGTCCAACTGTCAGCTCGAGGAGGAGTTTGATTATTCTTGGAAAAAAATTGTAAGCTGTACTGCTTCTCCCTGGCTCCCTCTCTTCCTTTATCTTTCCTCTTCTCTCTTTCTGCTTATATTTTCCTTTTTGTGTTTGCAGAGGAAAAGGTCAAAGAGTTTCAGACGGTTTCTTTTCATTGAATCATCTGCTAGACAGATGAGCACTCAGTATTTGTACTGCTTCATTCTGTGAGCCATTGAGTTAGTAAAGCAATGAGTGATGAGAGGTCATTACAGGGATTTTACAACGATTAATAATGTGGTTGAAATCCAGGCAATTCAATAGGAATCTTCACAATTGGGAATTTTGTGTGAGGGTGAAAGATTTCTGCGTGCAGATTTCGCAACAGGTTCAAGTTGATCTTTGATCACATGAATAAATTATGTTTTAAAATATATTCAAATAAAAAATGGTTATTTTGAATTGTAATAATATTTCACAATATCGCTTTTTTTTATTGTATTTTTGATCAAATAAATGGTGCCTTGGTGAGCAGAAGAGACTGACCCCAAACTTTTGAACAGCAGTTTATGTATGAGTATATTAAAATATTTACATTAAATACTGAGAGGTTTTCATCTAAATATTGTTTTATGTGGTGGTGTTGAGAGCAGTGTTTTGCTCCACATGAGTAGATTACAGAAACAACACTCATTTGTAGGGGGGCAGTCGTGGCCTTATGGATAGAGAGTCGAACTTGTAACCCAAAGGTCATGGGTTCGAGTCTCGGGTCCGGCAGGGATTGTCGGTGAGGGGAGTGAATGTCCAGCGCTCTCCCCACCTTCAATACCACGACTGAGGTGAGACCCTTGAGCAAGGCACCGTACCCCCAACTGCTCCCCGGGCGCCGCAGCAATGGCTGCCCACTGCTCCGGGTGTGTGTTCACGGTGTGTGTGTGCACTTGGATGGGTTAAATGCAGAGCACAAATTCCGAGTATGGGTCACCATACTTGGCCACATGTCACATGTCATGTCATGTCATGTCATTAGCCAATCATCTCACTCCTGATCTTCTCAGAGGGAGAAAGACTTCGTCGTTGGTGGTCTGTGTTGCTAATCCAGGGTTGATGTAATAGTTTTGTATTCTCTGAGCTGGATTGGAGATTTGGAGGCCTGATGTCACCCCTCACACATCCCGTCCACTAATCCGCTTTTGGTCCGAAAGAGCAATTTCAGCCGGGGATCGCCAGCATCAGTCTAATCTGTTTTTTTCTCATCAGAAGAGGTCATTCCTTGATCTCTCTCTCACTGCATTTTCTTCCACATCACATTCCTTCAGCATCTGTTGACATTACCCAGTGTGCCTCAATGTGAATTTCTTCTCAAACCCCTCCTTGACATCTGCGCAGAGAAACTATTTGGACATTACTGGTACAGGAGTCAGGACTTGATGATATTAATAAGCAAAAAATGTTTTTAAAGCACATTATTGGTGCTACTGAAACCTATAACACTAACTTTGATACCTGAAAACATGTTTTTTGATGAGAAACAATAAAATGGCAAAAAAACAAACAGATAAAATAGATTTTTTGCTAGAAATCACTCAGAACGTCTTAGCAACCACATTGCAACGCAAACACATGACGACACATTAGAAACCTTTCTCTGAACAGTCACTTTCCTCAGAGCTATGTCTTACTTTTTCTTAATTGTGTTTAGTACATTTGTATGCTTTGCAAACTTAAACATTTGGTTTTATGTGACATTTAGTTTTAAGTTTGGCCTGAAAAATCTTGCTGTTTTATGATGCATTTTTTTCTGCTATGAAGTTTCCTGTATAATTGTAGAATTTCCAACTATTATTGCTAATTTTCTTTGTAAACAAAACATAATATTTGATGGTTAAAAAAATGACAAAATGTGAAAATAATTATTTTTTAAATAATTTTAAATAAACAATTTTTAAATACATTTAAAATGAGAAATTTACAATTATAAATGTAAATAAAAATGTAAATTTTTTATTGTGTATATTGTGTGAATTTTATACATTTTTCAACTGTTGTCTTTTAAAAAGGTATCTAAAAATAATAAACTAAATGCTATGTAGTGCTGTCAAAAATAGAGATTTTTCGATACATATCCATACTGAAATATATGAAACGCTTCCAATACTAATTTTCCGCAGAATTTCCTGCTTTCTCACTCTCTCATCTCTCCAACAGCGAGTTGACACACAAACCCGCCTCCCCTCACTCACTCGTTTCATTTGCTCCGGATGAATATTGTTGGTGTTACAGGGCTTGAATTTCTGCATGAGTTTGCGCATATTGCGCATAGTTTTACTCATTCCTGCAGATTTTGTGCTTACACCCAAAGTGCGCGTGCATAAAGCCGAATCTCAGTACTAAATTGAGATCGTTTTCGCTGCTCATTGCGCTTTAACAGTCAAATACACACAAAAAAATGTCAAAATGCCAGTCTTGACGGGTATTCGTGTAAACACAGTCAGTTATGTTTTAAGTGAACTTAAACAGTTGAGAAAGAAAACGCATGTGTAACAGTATAATGGATCCGTGCGTCATGTTTTAAAGTGACAGCAGCCTAATATCTTCTATCAAAATATGAGATAATATTAAAAATATCTAAAGGGCAGTTTTTCCCCATGGTATCCACATAGCCAGTAAAAATGCTGAGTGGCTAGTAACTTTGGAAAAACACTAGCCGCAGTGGCTGGTGAGCAAAAAAAAAATATAATATATAAAATATAAGGTAATGTCAAGCCCACATGGTGGTAGAGCCAGTGAAAATGTCGGCAAAGCAAGTAGAAATCTGAGCTACTGGCCTGACCAGTCTTACTTAAAGTTGTTGTCTCTGCATACTAAACTGGTATGGAATTATGATAACATTGAGAGAAAAAGTATGCACACTTTACCTTTTTAAAGAAATTATATAGTGACCAAAGATTTTGTTTATGTTCTCTAGTTCATTCAGGTCCTTGTACTCGTTTGGTGCAGCAGGGTGTTTCTCCACTCATTCAACCCTTTACTCCCAGCTATCCCATTCCACGGCGTTTGCAAATGCTTGTACTCAGTCCCGGAGCTTGCGCCATCGAATGCAGCTGTTTGATTGTCAGCTTGCCGCCCTCGTCCCTGGAGCCACATGAAATGGAATGGCTGATTTGCCAGTAATGATGAATATCACTCTAGCGCTCTGGGCTTGTATTTATTTCAGTACCTTCAGGCCCTCATTTGAAGGTGGACGGCTTGATGTACTTTCATTTCTCTCCAGACCTTCTGTATCGGCAAACGGGTTTTTGATCCGGCCGTATCAAAGTCCAGACTTCCTTTGGGAATATCAGGCCGTTCCATTCTGTTGAGTTACTGGGTGATGGAGCATATTGTTTGACATTTTTGTTTTGTTTTCTCTGTACCCCGTTGCATGGACTGCCCAGTTTAGCCCAGCAGGCTGACATCATGGCTGCTAGTCTGCAGGCTTTACTGCTCCAAACAACTGGCACTAATGGTGTGTTTGCCCCAGGGCAGCAGGATGGGGAACGCAACTTGATCCAGATGCAGATGCCAGTGTACCGAGCTCCTCTACAGCAGACTCGTAATCGCAGTCTGTCACTGTTTTCAGTCGGGCCGTGCAGCTGCAAACCTGCCTGCTCCTTAGTCAATCTCTGTTTATGCAGTATTACTGCCTCTATTGAGTCTGAGAGTAGCTCTTGAGAAGTTGTAACCCATAATCCTCTCACGTGAAAGAACCCAGTGCTGTACAGTGTCAGATTGGTGCATTTTAATAATCCTTGAGTAATAATTGTTGGTTGAAGTATCAAACTGGGAAACAATTCCAATTTCATTCCATAAATCAGCTTTTTTTCCCTTTTAAACTTTGCGATTGAGTCTCATCCTGAGACTCTTTATGTGTCTATATTTGTATATTACAAATGTTAGAAAGAGAAAAATAACAATTACACTGAATCACTTTTTAAGTGAACTGAATCGGTCACTTTCTTTGACAGGATTCAGAGGAAGTTTGTCACTCTGGTAATTTTGAATGCTAACAGAATTTTTTATTCAGAACACATATCAAAAGTTTAGGATCGGTAAGATTTTGTAATGTTTCTCGAACAAAGTCTGCATTAAATTACAGTATAAAAACAGTAATATTGTATTATTACAATTTAAAACAACTGTTTTCTATTTGAATATATTTGAATGTAATTTATTCCTGTGATGCAAAGCTGAATTTTCAGCATCATTACTCTAGTCAGTGTCACATGATCCTTCAGAAATCATTCTAATATGGTGCTCAAGAAGCATTTCTTGTTATTATCAGTGTTGAAAACAGTTGTGCTGCTTAATATTATGGTGGAAACGGGATATGTTTTTTTTTTTTTTTTTTAGGATTATTTGATGAATAAGAACAGAAATCTTTCGTAAAATGTTTTGATCATTTTAATGTGTCCTTGTTGGATAAAAAAATTCATTAAAAAATATATATATATCTTATTGACCCTATTGAACTATTTAAAAGTGTATAAACTTTTGGAATCTGCAGTCAGATTGAATTGATTTGGATTGATGGAAATCCGTGCCTGTAAACTTGCGTCACAGATTTTTTTCTTTCTTGTTTTCTTTGCTTTCTTGCTTCCTTGCAAGTTTGAGATTTAAAACGAGAAGGTGGAAAATATGTCCTGCTGTTTATGAGGGGCAGACAGATTTAGATGGTTGAAATGGAATCATAATGTGTTTTTCGTAAAATGTGAGTACACGGTACAGTGATAGATTCATGTTTTCCTTGAAGTTTTATGTGGCATCAATAATTCCTACTATTTTGAATTCCACTGGCCTGATGGGATGGTTGTTATATGTTTTTATTTAGTTGGCCTACACACATTATGTACAACACTAAAATAGTGGGTAAACTTATTTTTGCTGTTGCTATGTTTTTTTCTTCTTGTTTTGAGCTGACATTTTGTTGGGTGGCTTCATTTGGTCTAGTCCCGCGGCCATTGTTTGAACTAATAAACCAATTTGTGTTGGAACTATCTTGTTTCGTAGAGTTTAATCATGATATTTGAGTGCTTTTTGTGTCTCATTATGTGTAATTATCTCCTTTCTCGGCATTCAGAGGGCAGGTTTTTCAGGGAATTTTTCTTTCCGCCATAAAACCCAAACTATGTCTCCATGAGTTCCAGTCAGTGTGTCCATTCATTAAATAACCTCGTGCTAGGAGGCTTGTTTATCTGCCAGATTTAAGGCTGGTTAAGTTGTTGGGAGTAAGAAAAAATTGCCATGTTGCCAAAAGGCCATTACCACGTGAGGTAATTTGAATGTTGTTAAAGGTAGCAGACATGTAGTTCTGGCTATTGGTTCTGTTTAAATATATAATGTGTGTGCACATTAGAGATCAACCAATATTAAATTAATAATTTACTAGTTTTTGTTGTGTCCAATAACCTGTACACAGAGCTGATATATAATTGTTTTATTAATGCTCTCAGATTTCATCAAAAATAACTTAATTTGTGTTCCAAAGATGAATGAAGGTCTTACGGGCTTGGAATGACATGAGGGTGAGTAATTAATGACAGAAATTTCATTTTTGGGTGAACTAACCCTTTAACTCAAAAACTTGTACAAAAAGCATTAATTAAACAATTCCAAAATGGTTCTGGATTTTGGTTATTGGACAGAACAATAATCAGTATTTCTGTAATGTTTGATCTCTAATGCAAACATTTAAAATATACCCATTTAGTTTAATTATTACTATTATTAATAATAATATTTGTAAATTAATATGTACATACATACTTGCATACATAAATGTGGTTCACAGAATAATTATCATACATTAAGAAAAATAGAAGAAACGAATATCAGTCAAAAATATTGATTAAACTCAATTATCGGTTGACCTCTATTGTGCATTTAATGGGTTTGCAGTGGCCAACGCCAATATTTACAGAGCGGAATGGCTGATATAATACTGATATAGGCCTGCAGATAATTGTAGTATATGAAACAATATTGACCATATTGACCCATATATCTGTCGGTCTCTAGAGTGCATCTCAAGTGTGATTGTGCAATTGTAATATAGATCAGAGAAACTGCATTATGTAAGTTGTTTTCATTTATCGTGTTTGTTCAGTTGTAGTTTTGCGTCATACCTTGAGGTTTGCGGAGAGTTTTTCCCTCTTCAGATCTTAAATCTTAATCTTCTCTGTTTATGAATAGGATGTCGTGTGAAGCTTGTTCGTACGTTAGATCCTCACTTCTCATGAAGGGATCCCATGCTCTGGGAACCTCTGTTGATAGAAAAGTAAATGATATAGGAGTGGTCTTTCATCATGAAACCTATTTTTATCTGGTTTCTCAGGGTCCTTTTCCTCAGAAACGCGACCGTTTGCCACATCACATGCTCATGGAGGAACATGTAAGTTGTGTAAACATCATTTCTGTCATGAAGCTCAATTATTTTCCAGCAAGAGGAAGTGTTGTTTGGTGTTGAAGGATGGCAGATCATATATTCTTTGCTGGTAACAGATTTTGGGTGGTGGTTTTGTTCCATTGATTAGGCGTTGTGCCGATCTCACAAGTAGGTTAGTCTCCTGGCTCAGGTTGTGGGGAGATCGCTCTCACAGGCCCGAACAAGCCCCATGATTAATTGCTGGCAGACTGAACTGTGGGGATCTTGCGTCAATAAATCGTCATGAAGGCAACTCTCCTGCTTCAAACATAAACACAAAGACAGGCCGGGTTGTGACTGAAGCCTGGCCAGCGCTAGTTAGAGCTCTACAGGCCCTTTGAGGCGCTAGCGCAGTTTATTTAACACCCAAATTTTATTAGCGGAGATCTAGCCACAGGTCTCTCTGGGCTCTTTAATCCGCCGAAAGCCAAGGCCTGGATTTGTAAAGTCTAAGAGTCGTCCTTGTCTTAAACAAACGAGGCCCAATTAATTTAATTCAAACCCAGTGACATTTTTTATTTTTTATTTTGCTTTTCCTTTTCCTTTTTGTCTTGTTTTCTTTCCAGATCATAGTTATATTCTCAGTTATTATCCAGCAAAGGGTTTGGTATTGGTGTGGTGTTTTAGATATTATTTCCAGACAGATATGATGCTGTGAACACTTTTTACATGCACGTTCTTAACCCGATTATGCTTAATAAGCCGAAAATGCACGTGGTCACGTAAACACGTTTACCCGTTTTCCTTTATCGGAGTAAGGTCATAAATGGCTTTAGCATAAAATGATCGCCACATGTAGATTTTTTTTGCCCCTTTAGACCACCCTGAATGGGGGCATGATTTTGAAGCCCAAAAAAAATGCATCCATCCATCATAAAAATAATCCATACAGCTCCAGATGGTTAATAAATGCCTTCTGATGTGAACCACTGGGTTTTTAGTAAGGAAAAAATCCGTATTTAAAACTTTATCCACCTTATTCCTACGCCCCATGACACTTTGCACGAATTAGGGGTGTAACTTATGTTAAGCTGTAAACAGTCAGTGAAAGGCTCGTTCTATGAACGCAATAATGTTTTTTTTAAAAACTGGGTACAATGAGATGACATTATTCTACTCACCCTTCAACCAACGAACATTAAAAGGACGTTTAAAAGTGTAAAAGCATCAACAAGGTACTTTCAATAAACAATGAAAAAACTTTCCACAGCAATAACGGACGGGTTAAACATAACTATAGTGATATATATCTGTATTATGTAATATACGTTGCCTTAATAAAAAATGTTCATGAACTTCAGCATTGCGTGAAACTATTTCAAAGTGATTTCCATCATTTTTACAGATAATAAATTGTATTTACCTTTGAAAATAAACCTGGAAAGAGACAAGAGGCTTTGACGAGAAAAACAAGAGTTTCTTCATGCATTAAACTATTAATGGGATATATCGTAAATTATATTGGGAGAACAGACCACAAATGTGCAGTATATGCTGTCCTTTTCATACTGTTACAGCGGTATGCAAAGGGACAAATGAAAATAATCATGAGGATAGAAAGCAGCGACTGAAAAGAGCTCTTGCCATAGATATTCTTGTTATAACATGTTACGTTAAAATACCAAGCTTTACGTTATTCTCATGATGTCTGAAAATTAAACATGAAAGAAAAATTGACAGCTCATTCAGTCAAACTGACGGATAAGCTTTATTTGTAGGCAACCTTATGATTTGAAACGATTCGTTTCAATCTTTTTAAATAGAAGTTCCCCAAACCGGAATTGCAACCCATAATTCGAAATGCAGTAGGCTAGTCAGGAATAAGGTGGATAAACTAAAATAACTAGCTTCAAACTGGGCTGCAAAATCCCCCCCCTCCCATCCACTACCATTATAAAGCTTGGAAGAGCCAGGATATTTTTAAATATATCTCCGATTGTGTTTGTCTGAAAGAAGATAGTCATATACACTAGGGCTGCACAATTATTAATCGTGATTAATCGTGTGCAAAATAAAAGTCTGTTTACACATAATATATGTGTGTGTTATGTGTATAATAATTATGTATATATAAATACACACACATACATGTATATATTTAAGAAATATATGCGTGTATAAATAAATATATATATTTATATATAATTTATATTATATATAAATATAAATATTTTATATATAAATATAACATTTTTCTTAAATATATACGTGCGTGTGTGTATTTATATATACATAATTATTATACACATAACACACACATATATTATGTGTAAACAGACTTTTATTTTGCACACGATTAATCACGATTAATAATTGTGCAGCCCTAATATACACTGATGGCTTGAGGGTGAGTAAATCATGGGATAACTTTCATTTTTGGGTGAACTATCCCTTTAATTGTATTTTTAATATTTAATTTAATATCTACACTACCAACAGTTTAAGGTCAGTAAGGTTTTATTTTTTTTAAGAAATTACTTTTATTCAGCAAGGACACATTAAATTGATCAAAAGTGACTGTAAAGGCATTTTATTTTTCAAATAAAAGCTGTTCTTTGAACTTTTTACTGTAATATTGGCTGCCGAAAATTCAGCTTTGCCATCACAGGAATACATTTAAAAAAAATATTCAAATAGGAATCAGAAATTTTAAATTTGAAAAATATTTTACAATATTGCTGATTTACTGTATTTTTGGTCAAATCAGTGCAGCATTGGTAAGCATAAGAAACCCAAAACTTTTAAATGTTGTAGTGTAAGTTTCCTTCATCACTCAAAAATGTCTTGCATTTTTCAGATATTAAAATGTTTTAGTGAAACGTTGTTGGTAAATATTGTGTTACGTCTTGTGTATGTACTACTGGTGCATATAAATGAAATGTCATTACTGTTAACTTGGAAAACAACAATGTGGAAAGCTGAAATTCTTAACTAGATTTTTTGTGCTTTAGTTCTTATGTTAAACAGTTTTCAGCTACTGGACTACAATGGCTGATTGAAATTATGGTTTGTATAAGTACATAAGTACGTATAAAATACAGTTCAAAAACATTTATCATAGGTTTCTAATATTTTTAGCCTTTCTCCTGTTGATTTGAGCTCACTACTCGTAGCTAACCTACCCGAGAGCTCTAGACTCCTACATTCCTTTCCTTTTGGAGAGGTAATGCTTGCTGGAGGTGAATGTAACAGTACATTCATGCAGAAGGATCTTGAAGGAAAGGGAATTAGACCCTGTTGCACGCACAGATGCACTGAAACCCAAAATATCCCTCGATCCTTTTTCAGCTCCAGTTCGGTAGCAGATGGTTTTGAATAATTCATGACAAGTTTGCGGGTAGCGTTCAGCATCACATTTATCTTCAGGACTGTTAGATTTCATAATTTTCTCGAAAAACGACAACTGCGGTGTGACGTTCGTAAGTGCGACAATTTCACCAGAACTGTAGGGTGGATCTTACAAGATCTTTTTTTGTATTGTAACATTTACATGTACCGTGGAAATCTGCAGAGCTTTTTGCATAGGCATAATATAGTCTTCATTGTCTGTTATTCTTACTTTTACTTGAAAATTAACATGATAAATGGAGATGCTACGTTTGGTTCACTGAAAAACGAGTCTCAAAAATGGAGGAGAATGGAAACTTGGGAACAGGGTGTATTTAAGAATCCAAGTAAATTGATATAGATACAAATCTGAGACAACTACTGAAATTGCTTTAATTGAGCGTTTTTATAGCTTGATATCTGCATAACAATTTGACTAAAAGTTGTATTGAAAAAAGTGTCAGAATATCTTGTTTTAGCCCCCATCTGCAGTTTTTCAAATGATCATTGTCACTATTTTGCTTAAACAAATAGTGACAATAATTCTTATTCATTTTAGGTCATACATTTTCTGTTTTATACTATTTAGAATCTTAAAACTGCATATTTACCAAGAAAACCAACTAAAGAAGTCGTAAGCAACGTTTTTCAGGGCCAGAGTCAAGGCTTTAGAGGAAGTTAATTACCCAAGCTGTGATATTGGAGGCCAGTGTGTTTGTTTAAAGTGTGCAGTGGCCTGTATTACTTGCATAAAACTGTAATCAGGAGGTGATTTTCAGGAGGTTTTGTGGGTAAATCAGTGTGAATATTAGTCTGTGGTCTATGAAGTGTAGAATTAGTGTTGTAAGGTCACCAAAATGTCATTGTTATTACCGAACAAGTGCTCTGGAAAATTCACCACTGTGGAAAGATAGATGTGTTGGCGGAAGCCAGAGAGGGGAGGACTAGTTTAAACAAAACCTCCTCAGAACAATGGAAATGATGAGAGAGTAATGAGATTTATATGCTGTCATTGTCTCATTTTTACGTTTTCCATAATATCCAATTCGGCTAATCCAATTCGGGGTGAAATATACCCGCTTTCTGCCTTTTGTATTGAATTTAAGAAATGCTCCGGGCTCCGCTTTGCCAAAAGGGAAGTTTATCGTCATTTATGAGTTTTTCAAAATGCAGTATGACATTGTTATGAATAGGCACTCAAAGCTAATCCTGTGTTTATGGATGTCTCATCAAGATGGCATTGGTGTCATTTTTTTTTTTCTTTCATATTGAAGCATTATCACATTCCACTCATTTTTTCAGATGGCATCACATGATTACGTAGACCTGATCGTAAACCCACAGTCTGGTCCTCATGTGCCACATGAATGTGGCAGGAAAGACCTGCTAATTGCAAAGTTAAAAGCATTTTTTTGACGTAGACTGGCACTTGCTGTGAACACCATTTAAAATGTGTTTTATGGCCGCATCTCACACACATCAAGGCGCACGTATGCTAGTTTGTCTCCCAGACGAGTTCGATTACAGCTTCAGAGACCAGAGCGAGCAGCCAATCTTGATGAGGCACGCCGCACCATTACGAGGCAGACGGCTGGCCAAACCGACCAGCCTGCCACTGTTAGGACCGTGTAGTTAACCGGCACTTGTGGGAAAAGCACCAGCTTCAAAGCCCCGGAGCCAGATGTGACGAGATGTTTTCTTTAAATAATCCTCAACATCTCTTGTTTTTTTACAAGCAGGGTTGTTTCACAGGCCACCACAGTTTGTTTCCATTTCCTCTGTGAATTGTGCGAGCTTTTGTTAGTGTGTTTTTTGTTCAGGAAGGCCATGATTCAGTCGTATCAGTGAGGATCATATCATGACTAATCAAATATTTTTGAATCAAATTAAATATGTTCTATGTGTTTTGAGGACATATTGAAACTTTTAGAACTCAGAGCTTCTTTCCAAGTAAAACTAAGCTACAAAGATAGCTTTTTTTTCTCCCGACTGAGAACGCCTTTTAAATTCCATTTCATTTGGAAATGAGGCAGCAAACAGGATGTAGAAATGCAAATTTAAATTTGAATGTAAAGAAGTAGAATTTAAATTGTAAGAAATTCATATAACAAATTGTTAAACTTTGAATATTGACTTGACAAAGCCTTTTTTCAAGTTTTAAAAAAAGTTTGAAGGTTTATAGGCCAGATAGATAGATAGATAGATAGATAGATAGATAGATAGATAGATAGATAGATAGATAGATAGATAGATAGATAGATAGATAGATAGATAGATAGTGTTTATATTAGTTTATATTTCATCACATTTAGTAAATTCGGACAGTGGTTGAAGAACACTTAATTTCCCACAATAAATTACCTCTGTTGAATTCCTTTGAATTACAGTTCAGTAAATTCCTTTTCCCGTCATTCAACTTCATAATACAGAGGAAAGATTTCTACTAATACTTCTAAACAGGAACATTGAAGTTTATTTTTAACAATATCATTTGATAATTTCAGTCTGATCTTTAGAGTTTGTTTTTGCACTTTTTTTAGTGTTGATAGTTTTGTGAATCGTTACTTTTAGGAGCCACTGGAGTAAAAAAAAAAAACCTGTTTAATTATAACAGTCATGAAAAACTAAATTAAAATTGGTTTTTGATTAAAAAATAAATAAATAACGGACTAGAATTCTATTTTGATCCCAGAGGACAAAAAAACCGAAATGATTAAAAAAATAGTTGCTATGACCCCTTTAAATATATTTCTGGCCAATTACTCCTTTAATCTATCCTGAGGTTTGTTTTGTTTCTTGTGCATGATGCCAGAAACACATTATATACTTCTGTTTATGTTTATGCTGTGATATTTGTGCAGATGACTCAACGAATAAAGACAATTAAGGGTGGAAGTCCCTTGATACCTTCAGCAAACGTCAGGTCAGTTTTATTTGTGTAGCGTTTTTCCACAATATGTTTTGTTTCAAAGCAGCTTTACAGAACATAGTGCCTCAATACCTCCAGTGAGCCAGCCAAATGAGACTGTGGCTTAATTGTTTAGGCAGTAGAGGGGGAAAAAAAGCCTTGGGAACCAGCTTTTATCTCAGCCTTGGTTTTTGGAAGTAATTTTCAGATTTTCTCCTTTGAGATTTCACAAAAGTTCTTTAGTAAATAGTTCTTTGTCTTGAACCAAACTTACCAGTTCTGTGAAGAATCGCATTACAACATTTGATTTGAAGCCGAAACAAATGCTTGAATATTGGTAAAAAGTCACAAGACTATATAAAAAGTGTGGCACTCGCTGTTTACTTTCGCATTCCTATTCGCGATCACGCATACACTTTGTATAGGAAGCTGCAGTACTGACCACACATTTTACTAGATAAGATATTTGTCAATGACGCTTAGGATTTGTTGTTGCACCAAATCCTCCGACATCATCCTGTCAGTCATCTCTTCTTAATATCTTCACGTGATAAGTGAAATCTGATGTACTGTAATATAACCGACTACCTACTACTAACTATGTCCATTTAGGGGCTCTGTAGAATACGTTATTTATTTTCCATGCCTTTCTGAATTTGGGTTTAAGCTTCGGGCACATAACTACATGAAGCATTGCAAATGATGTGATTTTACAATGCAATGCTATATAAAACTAGTGAGTAGGTTGTAATACATGCAATATATTACATCTTTGTTGCACAATATCCAAAGATTTTAACCCACTGGTGCTGTTTCGGTCAAAAATGATCTAAATTTTTTAATTATTGTACTATATTTTAGTTCGATAATGTTTTTTATTTAATATTTAGCATTTTTAGGAGATTTTATGGAACTAAATTATATGAAAATTCTGTCATTAATTACTCACCCTCATGTCGTTTAACACCCGTAAGACCTTCGTTCATCTTCAGAACACAAATTAAGATATTTTGATCAAATCCGATGGCTCAGTGAGGCCTCTATTGCCAGTGTTTTGAAATCACCCATCACTAGATATTGTTGAATAAAGTCGTTATTTTTTATTTTTCTTGGCGCACAAAAAGTATACTCGTCACTTCACAACATTAAGGTTGAACCACTGTAGTCACATGAACTGTTTTAAATGTTTTTAGTAACTTTCTGGGCATCTGAAAGTGTTAATTATCTTGCTGACAATAGANAATCTGATGTACTGTAATATAACCGACTACCTACTACTAACTATGTCCATTTAGGGGCTCTGTAGAATACGTTATTTATTTTCCATGCCTTTCTGAATTTGGGTTTAAGCTTCGGGCACATAACTACATGAAGCATTGCAAATGATGTGATTTTACAATGCAATGCTATATAAAACTAGTGAGTAGGTTGTAATACATGCAATATATTACATCTTTGTTGCACGATATCCAAAGATTTTAACCCACTGGTGCTGTTTCGGTCAAAAATGATCTAAATTTTTTAATTATTGTACTATATAAAAATATCTTTATTTGTGTTCCGAAGATGAACGAAGGTCTTACGGGTGTGGAACGACATGAGGGGGAGTAATTAATGACAGAATTTAAATTTTTGGGTGAACTAACCCTTTAAGAAGTTTGATCTCTTTTTAAAGATGACACTTGGTAGATTATTGCTGAACTTGAAAAAAGTTATAAAATGTTACATTTATTATGAAAAATGTAAAAAAAAAAAAACTTTTTCAATTTTTTTTAATGAAATATATTTTTCCAAAACACGTTTTACTCCAAAACTATAAGAAAATCAAAGCCATGAATCTAACCAAACTGTGTTCCAAATTTGAGGTCGATATCTCAAAAAATTAGCTTTCAGTAACAATTTGTTTGTGCACAGTACTAAACGTTTCCAATAGATGCAATTCGTCTTCCATTCATTTCCAATGCGGTCATTTTTGACCACGAACAATACAATTGTGACAATTATCAAATTTTTTTAAGGACCATTTAACCTTTTCAAATCATGTCCATAATTAATTTTTTTGCAGCAATGCCAAAACCTTTTCGTTTTGTACCATTCCAATGAAGTAAAAAATTCAAAAAAAAAATAAAACGTAAAACATTTTTGGTCAAAAATGACCCAGCAGCACCAGAGGGTTAAGAGTGAAGGGAGACGCATAGACGTCTTTCACGATGGGACGGTTACTGTTGTGCTCTTTTGGCCAAATAGGGAATACAAACAGCAGTGGTTCCTTGAGGGAACTGAAACTTTCCAGGCGCTAATCCACAGATTAGCTACTAAAGAAAATCCTTCCAAACTTGGCCTGGCCGATAGCCTTGCAACTGTTCTACCTCATCTACTGTTTTATCATTTGGTAAGAAACGTTTACTTTACTGTCAGTATTAAGCTAATGTTGTGAATGTAGGGTCATGTGGGGATGTGTTCAACAAACGTAGCTTTTGATAATGTATCATTTGCACTAAGCATGTTTAAAGTTTGTGAGTTATTGTATTTATTGAGAGTTGTATTTGTTGAACACCTTTGGGATGAATTGGAACGCTGACTGCAGGCCAGGCCCGTCGCACAACGTCACTGCCTGACCTCACTGGTGCTTTTGTGTCTGAATGGGAACAAATCCATGCTTCCACGTCCCAACATTACAGGCCTTCCCAGAGGAGTCGAAGCTGTTAGAGCAGCAAAGGGAGGGATTCATGCTTTTTGTCATTCTTTTTAAATGTAAATGTTCAACCATACATCATCAGTGAGATCATGCACTGATGTTAGGCAGTGGGATCTGGCGCACTGTTCCAATTCAGTGGTGTTCAGTAATGGTTCAGGTCTGGCTGGTAAACATTAGACATTGATCACAAGACATGTTTCTTTAGCAACAAATCAGAATGCTTTCTGAAGGATCATGTGACACCAAAGACAGCATTCCGTGGCAAAACAACCTAGTATTTCGAAATTTATATCGGGTTTCTCTTCCTCCATTGCCACTTGATGGGAAAAAAAAAACTGTCTAGAACATGCAGAGACAAGCGAAGTGATACAAATGGTAAACAGTCCCTGTGCTGATACTGTGAAATATCAGCACTCCTGGAAGGACTCTCAGCCAATCAGATTTGAGGACTTACTGTTGTATAGATTTATATTTTCCACCTGCTTGAATAAAAAGAAAACAGGCAACTCTTGTAAAATTCATGAGTGCTTGGTCAGTGGTTCATCTATTGAATGCCAAAAAGGGAGTGCTGGTTTGGTAAAGTTTGAGTAATGGGCTGTTTTAAACAAGTCGGTGATGTATCGTAAGTGTACCAGGTCTTAGCTTGAATAAATGATGGCGGGAGGCAGAACTGTGTTCCTGCACACCCTTCAAAATGAGCACAATTCAGACTTCGGAAAATAAATAATGGAGCCGATGACATTCCTCCATCAGCGTTTCAGCCTGGTATGAGCCCAAATCACTGTTCCTAAACAAAAATAAGGAGCACATTCTTTTTTTCCTAATGCACCGACAATATGTAATATTTTCCTGTGCCCTGAAAGCATACATGACTCTTGCAACGTCTTTGGTTGAGCAGCGAGATCCTTGAGTGTACACGTGTCTGATTTCTCCCTGTGTTTTCCAGCATCTCAGTCTTTTCCTGTACGGAGTTGTGATTGGTGTGACCTTTCCAAATCATTATCCCGACCGCGCATCAGACAGATGAAAGCACTTGTGACCTTCATTGAGTCGTACAAATAGAAATCTGCCATTAGAGACCTCTTTAATTTCATAAATCATGCTCTTGCTGGCTTTGTTCATCAGAAGAAGGGACTTTTTTGGTCTAGCACTATGAAATGTTGCTTAATTATTCGCATAATGCTTGTTGTGCGCTAGGCTGGTGTTAATTCACGGATATCTTTGACAGCTCAAACTTAAAAGGCAGAACAAATATTTTTCCCTCTAAGAACTTATTTTTGTCCAATTTTAAGGCAAGCTTTGTGGAAAAGGTAATGCATTGTATTATGCATCCAAGATGGCATTTGACCTGTTTCACCCAATATTTGTGTGCGATTCGTGTGTTTATTCTGTCATTCAGTATTTGAATATTTCAATAATTGAGAATTTGATTACTTTATTGATTTTATTTATTCTAATACTTGATTATTTGATCATTTTAATATTATTTTTTATGTTCTATTTCAGTATTTGAGTAATTTCATTCTTCATTATTTGATTATTTTAATATTTTATTATTTGACGATTTGATTATTTGATTTTGATTATTTTAGGTCCGTGTACTTTTGCGTCCATTCCCTTTTCGTTTTTTAACCACGTCAAGAAAAACAAAAAACGAACGGTTGTTGTATTTTTAAATGCTATGGTGAATACTAAAATTTAAATTAAAACCAAATACACAAATTTCATGTGCACAAAATAAATATTGACTTATTTTCAGATTTTTGTTTATTACTTTTTGCATCTTTATAAACCAAAATTAAAAAAGGACAGATGAAATTCGAAAAAATTTCTATTTAAAAGTTTTCTTTTGTAAAATTGCCGTTTCTCCCACACTATCGAGATCCATGTCTCTGAAACATGATAATAATTGACTTTTCCACCCCATTCTTACTCACGAGGGGTCCGATACTGCCGCATGTCCAAGAGAATGCTATACTGGCGGCAAACCAGTATGTCCCGCTTCGTCCAGCGATAGTGATATTGGAGGAGCAAATTCACTACTTATAAGCAGCCCACTATGAACACAATTAACACGTTAAGCTTTTTCCTTGAAAATAAAACACAGTTATGAAGAAAACGCTTAATGCATGAAGACACTGATATTAAATGACCAAGATATGCAGACAAGCGGGTCAGGCCGAATATGAAGGCAACGCGCTTTCAACGCGTTTTCCACTTAGCTTATAGCAAACCGTTATAAACGCTTAACATAAAAATATTGTCCTTCCACTTTGTTTACGTTGCCGTTGTCTTAGCCTTAGGTGCTGTTGATGACAAGAAAATGAGCGAGAAAATAGTTTCTCCCTGGTTGTTGTTTTAGTAGGATTACACATAAAGCGTTAATGTCCAGCGACGCGGCCGTAACGCATTGCTTTCAATGAGAATTGAGAAATATTTCATGTCAAACCTCCACTGAGGTAAAGGGCATGGGAATTTTGTCTTCATAAAAATCACATATTCGGGTATAATTTTGTCATCATAACATAAATTGGTATATTTTCAGTTTGAACAGCACAGCTAGTGACTCCTAATCCCAAACACTTTCTCAATATAAAACACAGAGCCAGACGAAAAAGTCACAGTAATTTAGATTATAAAAAGCAAAATGACGGGATTGAGACCACAAGCGGGAACTCGATAATGTTTGAGCACTAAACAAGAGGCTATAAGGTTTAGAAATGTAATGTTTAGGTTAAAATATAAATGTAAAAATAATAATAATAGTAATTTAACGAATTAAAATTAATCAATGTCATTTAGGCAATTGGCAGGCTCTTGAAGCGAGTCATTCTATTGACGCCAGAGAAAAGGGCACTTTAGCGTCTGTGTTTATGACGCAAAACACTGGAAATTAAATTTAGCATTTTTACATATTAAAAAACAAGTTGTATAGCATTTATATTATTTTTAACAAAATAATAATCTTGCATAAGGAAAATTAGCTTGTATCTGCTAATTCTATTCATCAGTGTTAAAATAAAAAACAAAGAAACCGCATTTTCCGTATTTCATTTCTGGTTTAAAAAAGGAAAAACGAATGGACGCAAAAGTACACGGACCAGTTTAGTACTTGATTATTTGATTTTAGTATTATTTTAATACCAGACTTTAATATTTGATTTTAGTATTTTATTATTTTAGTATTTGAGTAATTTCTTCATTATTTGATTATTTTAAGATTTCATTATTTGACTATTTTATTATTTGATTTTGATTATTTTAAGATTTCATTATTTGACTATTTTATTATATTATTATTTTAATATCTGATTTTAATATGTTATTATTTCAATATTTTATTATTTTCTTTCTTCATTATTTGATTATTTTAATATTTAATTATTTGAGTATTTAAATATGTGTAATATTTAAATTTTTAATATTTGAATTTCTTCTTGGGCATTGATGCTTTTTTATTTTATTTTATTTTTTTCAGTTAGGATGCTGCCTTCGTAGGGAGTTGCTCACTAGGTTTTGGGATGGAGCCATGAATTTAACTTGCATTGTTTCTTAGATTTCATGGCATGTCACAGTGTCCGAAAGAGGGGTTCCTCTTCCGACACGGATGTCAAAAGTGACCCTTCCATCCATGCTTTAAGAGGAAAAGTGCTGCGTGTTCCTGCTCTGTTGCGGGGGTTGAAAAGACTTGCTGTAGTCTGATAGTGTGCAGTCCTCCTTGTGTTCATTTTTTTGCTGTAGATAAGACCACAGGAACTCAAAATCACAGCTCTTATCTGTTTCATGCTCCTTAGTACCGGTCCAGGAAGAGGAGAGCTACGCCACCTCACATCAATCAGCGGATTAAAATAGCACTGTATACAGCAGTGCGTATACCTGTGATTACTCAAGCTGCATTCAGCTTCTCAAGTGCACTAACACAAATGTCCCCCAGCTAGTGTTTATCATTCGAAGACCTGCAATTAAAGGCCTGGCAATGCAGATTGTGGCTTGTCCCTCTCAGCAACCAGTGTTTTGTGTATCGGTTTCTCTTGGAAGGTTTCTGGCGTAGTCTCCGGCTGTGTCCATACACTTAAAAAAATGGTAAAAAGGCAACAAGATATGTCTGAATCCAAAATGTGTATAACATGTCTATTAAGATGCTAGTGGTACTAGTATGCCACTTGAAATCACATGAAAGCATTTTGAATGATTTCGCGTGATTTCAAGTGGCGTATTTAAAAGTAATGGCTTAAAACTCTACAATAAGGTCTCATTTGACAGAAAACCTTTCAGATTTTGAAGAAAATAGATATTGATCATGTTTGGAGGTTACAAACACTGCTGAGAAAACCCCAGATAAAGTGATGCAATTTATTGATTTATTTTATTATTCATGCTTGACATTATGACTGTTAGAAAGTATATATGACAGGTCATAAAATCAAGTTTGGGCTTGTTCAACTCATGTCAACTGCATCTGGGCCAAATTTTGTTTTGATATCTCAGAGCAATCAAAAGTTATGGCATTTCGAACCATGGTGACCTTTTATCAAAAGTCCAAAAACCTCTCCAAACAAGTGACCTACAAGTGAGTTTTTACTGAGCATAAGAACTACTTACATGTGTAAACGCCACAAAGCATAAACATATTTATAATCACAGAATATATAATCACATAGAACAAGTCATAAGATCCTGCTTGATGAGTAACGATCTTCCAGCGCTGTTTCAGCTGTGCGCTCCTATTCTATGGTGCACGGTAAATCAAGAGCTGTCAAGCAGAGCGATTAATCGGACAGTGTCCGATTGGTCTACACCTCGTCCTTACCCACCATACCCAATAATGGATTGAAATATGGTAAAAGTGTTTTAAAGGAACTGGGAGTACTACACTTTTATTGGCAGCTGAAAGTGTAATAAAATTTAGCCATACTATTTAGACCAGGGGTGTCCAATCCTGCTCCAACTCCAATAAAACACACCTGAACCAGCTAATCAAGCTCTTACTTGGCATACTAGAAACTTCCAGGCAGGTGTGTTGAGGCAAGTTGGACAGTGGCCCTCCAAGGCCGAGTTTGGACACCCCTGATTTAGACTAATAAATGAAGAACCAACAGGCATGGATGTCCAGGACTTGAAATTCTGTAGTATTCTGTAGAGTTTTTACAGGTGCATTCGTGCAGATTTTGTATGGGCCTGCTCATTAGACATGACGTTATGGTGCTTTGGAAGTCTGCCTGAAACCAGTTTCCTTAGGAGGTGCCTTCAAAACCGATGTATGTCATTGAATGTTTGACCATTATAAAGAAGATCCGATGAGGATGTCGAGGAAGGCATAAGTAAACAGAGGCAGGGGAAATGGTGAGGCAGACAATGCTGCTGATAGAGCTGTTTCCTGCTGCAGAGAGAACGGCAGTACGGACGGCTGGAGTGGAAGAACAGGCTCATTAGTGCTACAGGTCTGCGGTTGCTACACCAGCCGTCGTCTTTTCTGACACTGTAGAGTGTTTCAGCTCAGCAGATTCAGTAGTAAGTAAACTGCACATATAACACTCATTTTAGCTGCTGGCTTATGTTTGTTTGTTTGTTAGTGTTTTGATTCTTTGCATTTGCATTGAGAGATTTTGATATGATAATGATAACTTGCAGTACAGTAAGCAGGCACAATTCAGTTGATTCAGTAGCTGTTCTGATTGATTCAGTGAGTTTATTCACTAAAAGATTTGTCAGACTGATTAAAACCAGTAAATCTTGAGTTTGAATGATTCATCAAAAGAATCATTTGCTTGTGAATCAGCAAATATGTTTGTTTTTGTGTGCAGCCCATTAGAACAACGGGAAAGATGTGTTTCACATTCAATTCAGATTTAAAACACACATTCATAACCATAAACCTCAAGTAAAATATTATTTATTTTGCCGTAGCACTGTAGTTTCAACAGAAAACACTGGCATTTTCAAGTATTTTATGTGTTGCTGTAGTTGATTTTTGTGTGTTTTTTAAGTTTTTGCGTCTTTTACTTGAAAAATCTGATGTAGCTTTAATTTGTAAATATTTGATTATTTGAATATCTGAATATTTAGAATATTTCAAGTTGTTCTAGCGCAATGATCATGAAATCTACTGACTTTTTCAGCATTTTCTACACTGATGTTCTGGGAAATCTGTGGAATTCTGGATTTAAATTAGAATGGATTTAATATAGTGATGGAATAATGGATAAAATTATGGTAAAATGTTTTAAAGGAGAAGAGTACTATGCTTTTATTGGCAGCTAGAAGCATAATTAAATGTAACTAATATTTAGGCTAATAATTGAAAAGCGTATTAAACAGGATATTCTTGCAGACTTAATTTAATTTTAACCCTCAATAATTGATTGGATTGTGAAAAGTTAGCAGAAGGAAGACATGTGCTTCGAGGTAAGGAGTTCAAATAACTAAGAGGAAGGTTGTCGCAGAGGTGGAGCAAGTTATTTAATTTTGATAAAAGATTGCAGATTTATTTTTTATTTGAAAAACCAAAACAACAACAACAACAAAACAATGCAAAGATTAATCATTATTGTATTATGGCTTTTGTTCCAGGAAAACATTGTGTTTTTTCTATTTCTGTGGTTGTGTTCCTGACAATGGGCGTTTATGGAGCTGTCCAATAAAGATAAAATACATGCATTTATAGACACCCAAACTAAAATTTATTTCCCCAGTAATGTCCCAGGAAATCTTCAGGATTACATCATACGGCTTTGGTTTGTTAATTAGCTCAGTTTCATGGTGTTGCATCCACATGTTTTCTTCATGTATACCGTTTGAGAATCTCCTGTCTGGTTCAGCATGGTTCATGTCTTGTGTTTAATGGTGTAAGTAAATGTGGGCGGGCGGACACAGTTTTGTTTCCGTGTATAGCTACAAATGCCTATGTATATAGAATATCATCCACCTCCGTCCCCTGAAGGCCCCTGGGCCATCTCTCTCCATGCGTGGCGTCACGGCCAGGCTCTGTGTCGGAGAACAGCTGTGGGCCGTAAGGCAGCACAACACCCCCGCATTCCTCCCCTCTAAGCGAGTTTTCATTTGTAGCTGACAGCTTCATTGGACTTCTTTGTCCCTGGGAGGCCCCCGGGTGGATGACTGTTGTTATCTTTACCCAGGGAGCTCCGTTTCTGTGGCTTTGCAGGCCTCTCT
>RJVU01058740.1:1519411-1550793 GCA_003731715.1 Anabarilius grahami | reverse complement strand
TTTATTTATTTTTTTTTTTTTTAACTTTTATGATTTAATTACTTAAAGAAAAAAATTGTTCCCATGGTTTACTCACCCTCAAGCCATACTAGGTATACAGATGCATTAAACAGTATGGGAACCCCTTGCAGAATCTGTGAAAATGTGAATAATTTTTACAAAATAGGAGAGATCATACAAAATGCATGTTATTTTTTATTTAGTACTGTTTTGAGTAAGATATTTTACATAAAATATGTTTGCATATAGTCCACAAGACAAAAAAAAATTGCTGAATTTATTGAAATAACCCCATTCAGAAGTTTGGGAACCATTAATTTTTAATACTGTGTGTGGTTACCTGGATGATCTATGAATGTTTTTTTGTTTTGTGATGGTTGTTCGTGAGTCGCTTGTTTGTTCTGAACAGTTAAACTGAACTCTGTTCTTCAGAAAAATCCTCCAGGTCCTGCAGATTCTTCAGTTTTTACATATTTGAACCCTTTCCAGCAGTGACTGTTTTGAGATTAATTTTTTCACACTGAGGACAATTGAGGGACTCAAACACAACTATTAAAAAAGGTTCAAACATTCACTGATGCTCCAGAAGGAAACACGATGCATTAATGCATCGGGGAGTGAAAACTTTTTGAATTTGAAGATCGAGGTAAATTGTACTTAATTTGTCTTCCGGGAAACATGCAAGTATTTTCTGTTGCTTCCGAAGGGCAGTACAAAAAAAAAAGATACTTCAATAAAATAAGAAAAATTTGGACATCTTCATCCTGTTCAAAAGTTTTCACCCCCCGGCCTTCTGGAGCATCAGTGAATGTTTGAACCTTTTTTAATAGTTGTGTTCGAGTCTCTCAAGGCCCCGATATACTTCAAACAAAGTTCTTTTTCGTTCTTCGTTTAGGGGTAAAACGAAGTTCGAAATGCGTGACCAGCGATATACTGTAAACGAACATCTGACGCCGCCCACACTGCAGAGAGCCGTTTAGAACTTCCAAAAAGAACACAAAACAAACTTCGTTTTGGCCTGATTTTGTTCGAAATGACGTCACATCAGTTCGTTCTTCGATTTCGTTTGAAGTATACCGAGGCCTTCAGTTGTCCTCAGTGTGAAAAAAATGGATCTCAAAATCATACAGTCACTGCTGGAAAGGGTTCAAATATGCAAAAAATCCTTGAAAACTAAAGAATCTGCAGGACCTGGAGGATTTTTCTGAAGAACAGAGCTCAGTTTAACTGTTCAAGACAAGCAAGGGACTCATGAACAACCATCACAAAACAAAAAAACAAAGTCATAGATCATCCAGGTAACCACACACAGTATTAAGAATCAAGGGTTCCCAAACTTCTGAAGGGGGTTATTTCAATAAATTCAGCTATTTTGTCTTGTGGATTATATGTAAACATCTTTTATGTAAAATATCTTACTCAGGACAGTACTAAATAAAAAATAACATGCATTTTGTGTAATCTCTTGTTTTGTTAAAATTATTTATATTTTTACAGATTCTGCAAGGGGTTCCCATTCTTTTTCATGCCACTGTATATGACTATCTTCTTTCGAAAAAAAATAAAAAAATAAATAAAAAATAAATAAAATATCCTGGCTCTCACATTTGAATGTGCTTCACCAATGTGTCATGAGTGAATGTGTGCAATCTTCTGTGCCATGGCTCTAACCAAAATGAGTTTTCAATCAAATATGAAATTTAAACAGTTTATTGACAATGTTTATTTTGGCTCTTGTGCTGTTGTGCCATTCTCTGGTGATTTATGCCCCTTAGGAACAGGAATGTCCAGGAATGTTCCACACCCAGACTTTACCACAGTCTCCACCACAAGTAATATTAAATCTGGACAGTTATAGGAATCAGAAAGTTCTGTCTGGTTCTGATTAAGGCAGGATTTTCTCTGGGGAGGGAGGGAGTGAGGGAGGACAATAAGGACATGGTCACAGTATCACTTCCTAAGATAAAAAATTGTGTGTGCTGGATAGTGTTATGCTTATTACAGTATCATGTCTTTAACATAGCAAATTCTGTTGGAATCAGGAGTGAATAGAGATGCTATCTGTGATGAGCTTTTTAAACCAGTTTTAGTTTAATTTATTTATATAGCACATTTAATAACGACAGAGCCGACCAAAGTGCTGCACAGAGAAATATAATTATGCTATTAGCAATTAAATAAAACAAATCACAAGTAGTACACAACACTAAATTCACAGAAAATAAAACTGTATACAGCAGTTACTCCAGCCCATAAGCCTTTTTAAAAAGATATCTCTTAAGCAAAGATTTAAAAACCTGTACTGAAGTGGCCGATCTCAAGCTAAAAGGAAAGTTATTCCACAACTGGGGTGCTGCCACCGAAAATGCACGATCCCCCTTAAGCTTTAAGCGTGTTTTGGGTACTGTTGATGACCTTAAAGGCCTATTGTTCTGATGATAGGAGAGAAGATCCGATAAGCAGTTTGGAGCCAAGCCAGTCAGGGACTTATAGACAAACAATAGTACCTTGAACTGGATTCTATACTCAATGGGGAGCCAATGCAAACAAGTCAATGCCAATCAAGTTCAGTTTTTTATGCAACCTAAGAAGTCAGCTGCCTATCTAGGCCATTTGGTTTTGGAACAGTATTCTGTGCTGGTTTACTAGCTGTGTGTATTTGATCATCAGCAGGCCAAGTCGAAAGCAAATAAAGTCTTGGTCCAGCTTTAATGAGCTCCGCAAATCCCTCTGGAAGAGGTGAGGAGGCACGGCTTTACTCATATAAGATTGAAGTAAACAGTGAGTCATTAGGCGAAGAGCCAAAGATCAGTGCCATCGTGTCACTTACAGCTTATACTAAGGTGTGCTAAATTTGAAGAGATCACCACAGGGAGTCCGGGAGATGAGCGTCTAGGGCCTCAGCATGTGGCCCTGCAACACCGTTAACAAGACTAAAGCTGCTAATCCCATGATCCTACCAGAAGCATTGAGAGCCAAAGAGCAAAGTTCAGCTTTGAATGCGGAGTAGTTGTAGGCCTATGTGAAGACCAGCCATTGGACTTTGGCCATTGTTGCATTTTATAAAGTAACACTGCCCAACAGTGACACCCACAGGCGAAGGTACAGCGGGAGGCTTGCCTCCCCTGAGCCCATTGACTTTAAACAGACCCCCCAAAGTGTGCGGTGAGTTTGATGGCGGGTAATTGAGAATGAATGGAGGAAAATCATGGGAGAGGAGGCAGTGTCTCTATCGTGCTATGATTGGATGTGATTGGTTTGTGCGATAAATCCCGCCTCTTGTTTTCGTGTGTATTCTAAAATCGGCCTGAATGAAGACAGTACTAATGGGAAGATTAATTAAGAAGAAAGTAAACAACTCAGCCACTTACATATCACCGCTTTATATCACGTCAAAATCAAACTTGGAATGGCCTGAAAACATGATGACTGTGGGGGTTTTTAGTGAGCAATCGGCTTGGTGAAATTAAAGGCGTCTTTGGCCAGTGTGTACAAGCTTGATGACTGACTAAACTCTTTTAAAATATAAGATGTGGGTCCTGTCTGTTTAATCCCTTAAGACATAACTGACTGGGTTTACATTAATTTTGCGTCATAAAACGTCATTTAACCACTTACAT
The DNA here is from genome assembly GCA_003731715.1 of Anabarilius grahami. Classification (NCBI taxonomy): domain Eukaryota; kingdom Metazoa; phylum Chordata; class Actinopteri; order Cypriniformes; family Xenocyprididae; genus Anabarilius; species Anabarilius grahami. The sequence goes on along the minus strand of RJVU01058740.1, from coordinate 1,547,173 downwards.
GGAGTTGAACACAGCCGTATGCACGAACGCTCTTCGCAAAGTGCATGTATGCATTTGAAATTGACAGCAGCCTTCTGTCAGTGAGTTACATATTTTTAATATATAAGCCCACTGCATTCCAAACGACATAAATTATGCTTTCGTAGAGCATTTGTAAGGAAAATACCGTCAAGCAAGACTGCACACTGCAAAGCGTAACATCAAGCAAAGCACACGATTATCACAGAGCATCTTGTGCAGTGAAGCCCACGAATGTCATTGTAATTCGCTTCAACCACACCAAACTTTATGAAAGATTATTTTATGGAAGGCTCAAGTGGTGTGTGTGTGAGGAATCAGAATAGGGGTGTTTCTAAAGCACACTCAGCTTCATTGCGCATTTTCAGTTAAAAACTAAGCTCAGAATCGATCCAGAATCATTGGAGAGAGCAGAGCAGAATGTCATGAAAATCAGTGTTTTTAACACAAGTGGAACCTAATTCCCATCCTTACTCATGAGTCAACTCATTCAAAATCAGGGCTCATTCTGCACGGATGGTCGTTGTGTGATCCGAACCGGGCAGAGCTTTCGAATGAGCGATGGCACGGTTAGGGCCTATGAGGTCACGGCCTAGTGAGCAGTAACATAACCCCAATCAGAAGCACTGACGTCGGTGGCCTGGCTTTGCTTTACTGTGCCTGCGTATAATGTGCTGTGATGAGGTCAGTCCAGGGTCTGGACACAGCATCTCTGTGTGCTCTCAACCCTCTGACTGGCTCATCCATCTCTTACTGGATTATGGAATATTAATCCATGGCCATCATTCTCCTCAAAATAAACAAACAACTTTACTGACGTAAGCAAAACAGTTGCTTTTTTTGCCAGTGCCTTGTTCTTCATACGTGGATTATTCAGTCAACGAGGTGTAATTCTTGACGATTTGACACAGTTTTGGATTGGTCCATCAATCATCTCACAGTTGTTGTCATAGCAACAGGTCCATGGGATAAAATTTGCTCAGGAGAAGTTTTATTCAACATAAACAGAATTTTGTTCTGGCTTAATAAGAAGGTACCCATTCAATAGTTAATTTAATACACATTGTAATGATGCAGCAACCTTGCACAGGCTTAATTCACTTAATTATATATATATATACACAATACAGTCCAAAAGTTTGGAACCACTAAGATTTTTATGTTTTTAAAAGAAGTTTCGTCTGCTCACCAAGGCTACATTTATTTAATTAAAAATACAGTAAAAAACAGTAATATTGTGAAATATTATTACAATTTAAAATAACTGTGTACTATTTAAATATATTTGACAAAGTAATTTATTCCTGTGATGCAAAGCTGAATTTTCAGCATCGTTACTCCAGTCTTCAGTGTCACATGATCCTTCAGAAATCATTCTAATATGCTGATCTGCTGCTCGATAAACATTTCTGATTATTTTCAATGTTGAAAACAGTTGTGTACTTTTTTTTTTCAGGATTCCTTGATGAATAGAAAGTTCAAAAGAACAGCATTTATCTGAAATACAAAGCTTCTGTAGCATTATACACTACCGTTCAAAAGTTTGGGGTCAGTAAGAATTTTAATTTTAATTTTTTTGAAAAGAAATTAAAGAAATGAATACTTTTATTCAGCAAGGATGCATTAAATCAATCAAAAGTGGCAGTAAAGACATTTATAATGTTACAAAAGATTAGATTTCAGATAAACACTGTTCTTTTGAACTTTCTATTCATCAAAGAATCCTGAAAAAAAATATTGTACACAAATATTTTGTACAATTGTACACACTAAATGTTTGTTGAGCAGCAGATCAGCATATTAGAATGATTTCTGAAGAATCATGTGACACTGAAGACTGGAGTAATGATGCTGAAAATTCAGCTTTGCATCACAGGAATAAATTACTTTGTGAAATATATTCAAATAGAAAACAGTTATTTTAAATTTTAATAATATTTCACAATATTACTGTTTTTACTGTATTTTTAATTAAATAAATGTAGCCTTGGTGAGCAGACGAAACTTCTTTTAAAAACATTAAAAATCTTAGTGGTTCCAAACTTTTGGACTGTACTGTATATATACATAAAAACCTTGCCATTATAAACCTCGGATACATTAGGATATTTATTAATATAACTCCGATTGTGTTAATCAGAATGAAGCAAGTCGTATACACCTAGGATGGCTTGAGGGTGAGTAAAGCTTGGGATAATTTTCGTTTTAAAGTGAGCTAATCCTTTAATGAACTTTAGTGAACAAGCTTGCTTAGAGAGTGCCTTTTCCTGTCAGCATCCCAAGCAGCACATCCAATTAAACATGATAAAGCCTGGCTGCAAGCGCTTACCTTCTCGCAAACCATCTCGCTCACCGTAGCTGTGAATGCTGGGAGTCGTTTTCCTATGCATTTTGCTTCATAGATACAAAGCTCTTACTCATTAGACACTTTCTCATTAAACTTGTCTAATGTAAAGTTCACCCACAACCAAACTGTGTTGTTTGCTCACCTTCATGTCATCGTTCTTTCTTTAGCACAATATTGACATTGCAATGAATACAATGAAATAAAATACAATGAAAGTGAATCATGATCTGGAGCTATAAAGTTTCAAAAATGACAGAAAGCACCATAAAAGCATCATAAAACTAATCATTGTGACGCATGGTTTATATTTCAGGTCTTCTGAAGCCATAATTTCACCATTCATTTTCATTACACGGAAAAATCAGACATGATATTCTTTCAGAGGTGCGCAGCAGAAGAATGAAGGCCGTGTGAGTAAATGATGACAGAATTTTCATATCTGGATGAACTATCCCTTTAAATGTGTGTGAGAAAGACAAGAATATCTTTCAAGAGTTTTAAATGCGTAAAGGTGTGTGGACATCATTCTCATTGCTCTTTTTGACTTTTATATGCTGTTTACTACATATAGAGGATACAATGTCCAACATTGTCCCATAAAACCTCCACTTTAGCACAGTGACCAAAGGATAAATGCAGAAGAATCACTAACAGACACAATTTTGGACACACCTGCTGTTTTTCACATTGTAAAGTCATTGCAATAACAAAAATGGAAATATGGAGAATATTTAATGACCAAAAATGTTAATCAAATGAAATCTCTCTTAAAAATGAGCTGCTTTGTCTAGATTCCAGCTCTGTACTTTCTCTCAAGTTCTCTCTGCATCCTGGGTTGCTTTTTAAACATGTTTACTAGCTGGATTCTTTAATGGTTTTCTTTCACTGTCAGATGAACTCAACCATTGAGAAACAGATTCAGTGTGTGTCCAGGCTTTTGCCTTATTGTGTTTGTGTTCAGTATCTCTGCATTTATCCCATTTTAATGTTGTTTCTGCATTGAATCTAGTTCTCTGATATGATGCAAGAAGGAATTTTCTTGTTTACCTCTGATGCCTCCATAACCACCACAGATTTAAGCCTTTAGAGGATTTGTGCAGCATTAAAAAACATAAAGACCAACATAAAAGCGTCATCCCAGATTATTATATTGTTTTGTGCGCAATCGCCCTCCTCTCTTTATCTTGCCTGACGTCAGAGATGACAGTGGTCAACATGGTAATCTCAGGACAGAGAGGCCAGATCACGCACAGAGAAGAGGGAGGGACGGTTAGTATGTCAGTGTGGTCTCAAATCAGAGATTTATGTCAATCACACCGGTGGAGTTAACTAACAAAAAGTCCTATAAATGTACCATATTTAGGGACAAGAATGACTTTGAGTTTTTAATTTGTTTATTTTTGACTTGTTATTCAGTAGAAATATCTAAAAATATATAAAACAAGATAAAGTTTGAGTAGAATCATTGCATAAGTATGTTTTTACTTTTTGTCTTGAACATTTAAGTGTATTTTGTCTTAATTTTGACTCATTTTTTAACTTGCATCTGTCAAATAAGTGAAAAAAATCTGCCAGTGCTCTACCACAAAATATACACGTATTAAAGATATATATAATGCATTGACGCTTCTCAAGTAAATTGTTTTTTTTTTCAAAAAAATATTCATTAACTAAAGCAGTGGTTCTCAAACCTGTCCTGGGGACCCCCCACCACTGCACATTTTGCATGTCTCCCTCATCTAACACACCCAATTCAACTCTTGCAGTCTCTACTAATTAGCTGGTGACTTGAATCAGGTGTGTTAGATGAGGGTGACATGCAAAATGTGCAGTGGTGAGGGGTCCCCAGGACCGGTTTGAGAACCACTGAACTAAAGCATATTTTGTAGTGTAGCAACACCCTAGCAACCACTCAGAAAAACTTAGTTCTAGTAACATGCCACTGCTTTCGCAACCACTTTTAAAACACTCAGAACTCCTTAGCAACATAAAGAAATGTGCTAAAACAGTCAGAAGATCTTAACAACCACATAGCAATGCCTTGACAACCACCCACAGCACCCTAGTAACAGCCTAGCAACCACCCAGAACATCCTAGCAACTACTTTAGCATTGTATAGAGCAGGGGTGTCCAATCCTGTTCCTGGAGGGCCACTGTCCTGCAGAGTTTAGCTCTAACCCCGATTAAACACACCTGAGCCAGCTAATCAAGGTTTTGAGGCATACAGGAAACTTCCAGGCAGGTGTGTTGTGGTAAGTTGGAGTTAAACTCTGCAGGACAGTGGCCTTGTAGGACCGAATTTGGATACCCCTGGTTTAGAAGAACTTAAACTTGCAGAAAACCCCTGGTTGAATATTGAAAGAAATGTTCTATATTTTACCAGTCCAATTATATTATATTAACATTCTACTGTTCAGTGAAGGTCTTTCTGTAGTTTTTATGCATCTTGCTTAAACTCACTCAGAACATCTTAACAACTATATAGCAACACCTTGGCACCATGGATCATGGTGGTGAGTTTTAAATGTTAATCTTTTACCATTTCCGAAATAGTAGATACTACATTTGGTTTGAAATTTACTTCCTGACCGTTTAAAAAGTATGTTGTGTGTAGTATGAATGTGTGTAGTATGAATGAAATTCAGACATCTGCCTTGTTGTCACTGTCATGTGATCTACGACGTCAGTTGTGTCGCTTCACCGGCAAACACAACTCGTCTCCCGTCGCCTCATGGGATAGTTAAGTATCCATGGAATGTAATAGTAGTAGTACGTAGTCATCTGGGTACTTTTCGCCTACTGCTTTTTGAATGTTATGTATTTGGACTGCTCTGTTGGTGTACTGTTTTTTCGCTTACTACATAGTAGGGAAGTATTTGATTTCGGACACAGTGTTTTTCAAACTAAACCATAGGCATTTTCATTTAAGGTGAAGTGTGAAGTTTTTGTGCCACATACTTGTGGAACTAAACAGGAACCACACTGGACCAGACATAAGAACAATGACTCGAGCTTTGGTTTAAAAATGGAAAACTTATTAAAAACTTATTAAAAACAGTCATTATTTTAAATGCCACACTTCACCTTTAACTATGTCTCTGTTTACGTGTTCACTTGTTTTCCATCTTCTTTGGGTCCCTCCCTCGTCCTGATTCTGCTCCGTTCAGGCTGAACACATTTCAAGCATGACTGCGCTCATTACAGCGTCAGCACTCTTCTGAAAGGACCGTATAGATTCTGCGTCTTTACACACCATTGTTCTTCTCTCATGCAATCAAACTTCTGATGTTTGGGCTCCTGAGTTAAGTGACCTCTAGGTCGCAGTCTCTTACCCAAAGCAGAACAGGATTGTGGGAAACAGTCAAGGCCTGAAGGAGCAGGACCAGCCCTCCCACGCTGCAGTGATGGTATTGACCAGCTGCCAACGCTCAAACGCTACTAGAAGGTTTAGTTCTGCAAGTGCTTTCCTTTTGGGGAATGAGTTTAGAAAGAGGAAGGGGGAAGCCAGCTCCTGCGTTTGCCCTCATTGGCTTTTGTCAATCAGGCTGCTGCTGATGCCATTGCCTTTGTGTAATTTACTGTAAACAAACAAGCTTATCTTTGTATGTGTGTGGCAATTAATCATGCAACGAAACACGTTAGTTTGTTGCCCATTCACTTTTGAAGAAGGAAAGTGATCATTACTCTAATTAGAGGCTCAAGAGCCTTTTGCCAAACATTTGTGAAAGCGATGCTTTTTCTGTCATAAACAGGCTACTGTATGACAGTATTGTATGCATACTCTTTCCTGAGGCCCCTATTATGCTATTTTAAAGGTTTCTAATTTAGTTTTAGAGTCTCCTACAGCATGTTTTCATGAATCAAAGGTCAAAAAACACTTTCATTTTATCATAATATACACTGCACATCACCACATTTCTCAAAAGGGCTTTTCACACTTTATATAATTAACCCTGGGTTATTCTAAACCCCAGGTAAACGGAATCCTGGGTAATCTTACTTCATGTTTCACACTGCTCATAATTTATTGGGATTAACAATTAATCCTGGGTGTTCGTAAACTCTTTCACACTGTGCATTCCTAAACCCTGGGTTAACGTTCTTATTTGCATGTTTGTGGTGTCAGTGTCATCGATTGGATAAACGCAGCACGTGACCTGTTTACATAGCTCTAGCTTTGCCAGGTAAGAATAAAACGGTCTCTTCTTCACTGAAATTGTTGCGTTTTCTCTCAGCATTTAACATTTTTCCTCTCAAACGCTGAATTTATTGTTTATATACAATGCTAGGTGGCACTGAGGCACACGATTGGTTGTCTGTTGCTAAGCGTCTGGCTGTAACATTCTGACACTGCATCATTTCACACTGTACAAGTTTGGAAAAGCGGTGCTAAATCTAAATTACAAGTGTGAAACGTTCCTTTACCCGGGGTTAAAAGCAGTGTTTAGAACGACGATAACCCGGGGTTAAGCACAGCATGAAAAGTCCTAAAGTCTCTAAAGTAACTTGTTCGAAGATTTGATTTAAGGGCTGGTCAAAGTAGGCATCGTTCGCGGGCAGCAATGAAGACATTAGACATTATTAGGGGTGTGACGAGACAGGTAGTTCACGAGACGAGACGAGACTCGAGATTGAGTTCACGAGAACGAGACGAGACAAGATTTTTACGCACTATTTTTAAGAAATCCTCAATGCCGAAATACATGACTAGAAAAATATTCTGCAGGTGCATTTGAAATGTTTGAACTAATCATCTTGTAATGAATGTCATTTCAGTTCTACTTTCTGAGTATGAATTATCATATGCAGTAAAAGACAACAATACTCAAGTACTGTAAAAGGTTTAGCCACAAACTCAACTGACTGGCTTCTCTTCTGTATGATTTCAGTCTCTTCAGACCTTACTGTACATGATTTATGAGCTTCTACAACTTTTGACCTCCTAACTCGGAGGTCGGCAACCCGACTCTAGAGCCGCATGTGGCTCTTTAGCGCCACCCTAGTGGCTCCCTGGAGCTTTTTCAAAAATGTATGTAAATGGCAAAAGATGGGGAGGGGTTGTATATTTTTTATTTTCATATGGTTTCTGTAGGAGGACAAACATGACACAAACATTCTTAACATTTTCCAATGCTGTAAAAATGTGTATAATAAATATAAAATTTCAACATTTCTGTCAACGAAAGTTTGCGAGTAAAACAAACGAATTACACTAAAGGTTGGACTCGAAAGTGTTTCTTACAACTTGTCAAATAAACCTAATCCATGGATACTGACATGTAGCCAGGAGTCGTGTTTTTCCCGACATTTATATGTGCCTGATTTGACGCCGGGGAAATACATAAAGCAAATCTGCCTGTGAATATTTTATATAACTACAATATAGGTAGGTTTAAATCAGCGTAATCACTTATATCAATGTTATATATATCGTCATATTGTCCAGCCCTAAAACATATATAGTTTTATAGTATAGTTTTTGTCAGTGTTTATTTTAAAACACACAATTATGCAGAATATAAGATGGAAAATATTTAATTGATGATTTGTCAACATAATATATAACAATACAATATATATGGAATGATTTTACCTCAAAATCCAACAATTTGACACAAAATGATAACTGCAAATCCATGTTTCTCTGCTTGGAGTCCAGCTGTTTCTGTGAATTGCACCGATCCATTTGCTTCTTTTTTCTGTAGCATTCAGCAGTTTTTAAATATATACCTCGGAATACCTCATTATGTATTTGTAGCCTACTTAGTCATTTTGATAGTAGGCTAATATAGCTAATATACACTTACAGCCTGTGTTGCCTTCATATAAGGCTTTTAATTTTTTGCGGCTCCAGACAGATTTGTTTTTGTTTTTTTTGGTCCAATATGGCTCTTTGAACATTTTGGGTTGCCGACCCCTGTCCTAACTAAACTCCTTTCCACAAACTGATCATAGAAATAAAAACAGTATAAATAAAAATGGTAACACTTTACAATAAGGTCTCATTTATTAACATTAATGTATTAACCAACATCAACTAACAACGAGCAATATATTTGCTACAGTATTTATTAATCTTTGTTTATGTTAGTTAATAAAAATAGTCATTCATTGTTAGTTCATGATAGTTCACAGTGCATTAACTAATGTTAACAAATGAAACCTTACTGTTTGTGCTTAATAAGATTAAGAGAAAACTGTTATTTGTTTTTATGGTAACACTTTACAATAAGTGCAACCATAATCGCACTCTCTCAATATTCAAAGTGCAAATAAGACCAAATTTTTCTTTGATACAGAGCTAAGAGATGGTTACATCTACACAGCCCAGCCTAAAATAGCTTTCATATTGAGAGATATTTGTATTCATCAGGGAGCCGCTTTCAAAATGCAGGGTATTGAAATCGCGTTTGAACATGCGCTCGCGTTTACTTTCACTTTCGCGATCGCGCGTACTCTGTAAATACGGAGCGGCGGCGACCGTTATCCAACTGAATGAAATGTTTTTTATTTAAATACAAAGCAAAACGACAGTGGAGGCGTAATGTAAACGTAGCGGTGGCATATTCTTTCCTAATCATCCTAACCACTCTGTCATGGCAATATCACGAGACTACTTTCTCGCGAGATCTCGTGGAAGATAACACGAGGAAGATAACCGTGATAATTTTGTAAAATTCATCAGTTATAAAACAACTTCACTTTTTTTTCTAAAGCAGCTCTACAGAAGATAATAGTTTCATTCAGCTCAATGTTGTTTCAATGCAGTTCTATAACTCTGTATTGAAAAATGTATATATTTTTATATTTAGCCCTAATATTTAACCAAACCCATTTACCCAGAAGCTTGACACAGTAGGTCAAATGCATAAAAAAGGAGCAGTGATATTTTTTTTAATATTTCCTTTGAAATGCAGCTCTGATCTTATAATTGTATGCATGAGGTCCTTCATATGAATTCACCCCCTGCATTCTTCGTGAAACTACCTGTCATCCACAGGCTTCCTAATTGCTGGTTTGAGTTCCCTCGCAGTATGGGGTGGGACTATTTAAGAAATCTGCACTTATAATTAAAACATCGCTGCGATGAAAGTAATGGGTATCTATTGCTCGTCATATAACCTATAGTGACAGGACCATTACATTTGCATTTCTGGGGGAGCCTCTGCCACTTTAATTCAGCGAAAGCTAAAAGAGAGGACATGAAGGAGGAGGAGAAGGAGGAGCTGGATTGGTATGTGGTGCGAGTCAGAATTGAATTTGAAATGTTTTTTAAGAAAAAAACAAGTCAAGTGTTAATTTTTAATTTGATTTTTATTTTCCGAAGAAAGAACGTGCGAGTGATGCTTTCCCATGCAATACTCGGCAACATGATGCTAGGTGCTTGGCTGGGGCTGTTGGGGCTAGTGGTTTCTTAGTGGTTTCTTACTGGCCAAATATTTTTGTACTTCTAACAGTGTGGGATAAGATAAAGTTGAGTAAAGTAAAGATCATTTACTGTACCAAATGCACACTTGTATAAACATTACTCATTTATGTGGGCTATTTTGTACATTTCCTTATTCTTAGAATTAATTTAAACATCTAAATTTACCTCATTGCCTCTTTGAGGGTCGCTTTGAAGTGTGCTTTGTGCTTTGTAGTGAGATTGAGTGCTTAAGGAGAGGCCAAAGTGGCCTATGGCTCTTAAAAAGCTTAGAAAATATATCATACACCAAGAGATCCCTGTTCCACTCAGATGTTTAGAGTTCCTGCCATGACCAGCCAATGACTGCGGAGCAGATGTGATTCTGAGCGACAGCACTGCACTAATCTCCAGGTCTGTTTCACATGACTTGCATCATGGCTTCAATCCATTTGTTGTGTGCCTTTTTTAGAAAGCTGATTTTACTGTATTCGTGAAGTGATTTATAATATTTCACATATTATGTGATCTTTACAATTTCACAACATGCAATATAGGGGAAGTATACCAACCAGTCATTGGATGACAGCAGGGTTGTGCATCATTCAGAATTGAAATGAGAATGCCTTTTAAATTTCAGTTAAATTGAATTGCAGTTTGAGTTTAAATGTAAAATGAATTAAGAACTTAATGTGACCAAAAACTTTAAATGTTGACTTGACAAACCCTTGTTTAAAAGTTCAAAAATACTAGAAAGAAACATAGATAGATTAACTGAATGAACGAAAGAACAAATGAGACAGACAGACAGATAGACAGATAGACAGATAAGATAGATGGATAGATGGATGGATGGACAGACAAACAAGAATGGATGGATGGACAGACTTGGATGGATGGATGGATGGATGGATGGATGGATGGATAGACAGACAGACATGGATGGATGGACGGATGGATGGATGGACGGATGGACGGATGGATAGATGGATGGATAGACAGACATGGATGGATGGATGGTAGACAGACATGGATGGATGGATGGATGGATAGACAGACAGAGAGACAGATGGATAGATAGATGGATAGACAGAGAGACAGATGGATAGATAGATAAATGGATGGACAGACCGATGGATAAATAGACAGACAGACAGACGGGTGGGCAGATATACCCGCGTGCATTACCTGTGTTAGATAGATAGACAAACAGACATAGNATGGATGGATAGACAGACAGACAGACATGGATGGATGGATAGACAGACAGACAGACATGGATGGATGGATGGATGGATAGACAGACATGGATGGATAGACAGACAGACGGATGGATGGATGGATGGATGGATAGACAGACAGACAGACATGGATGGATGGATGGACAAACATGGATGGATGGATGGATGGATGGACAAACATGGATGGATGGATAGACAGACAGACATGGATGGATGGATAGACAGACAGACATGGATGGATGGATGGATAGACAGACAGACATGGATGGATGGATGAACAGACAGACAGACGGATGGGCAGATATACCAGCTTGCATTACCTGTGTTGAATTTCTTTAAATTGCAATTCAGTAAATTCCTATTTCTGTTATTCCAGTTCAAATTCCAATTTAACTTCTGATACATTGTGGCTAATTCCATAAATTTACAGTTATTAATTAAAGGCCACGTACACACTGCAGCTAAATTCGGTTGTCAGTTCACCTTTTAGTGCTTAATCACGTTCTGTACACACACAGTTCTGTAAAATACGGGAGTGACAACCGCATTCTACAACCGAATTAACTCCCGAAAAATACAGGTAGTGGCAACCGCATTTACAGAAATTGGATGGATGGATGGACCGATTGAAAGATAGACGGACGGACAGACAGACAGACAGACATGGATGGATGGATAGACAGACAGACAGACAGACAGACAGACATGGATGGATGGATAGACAGACAGACAGACAGACAGACAGACAGACAGACAGACATGGATGGATGGATGGATAGACAGACAGACAGACAGACATGGATGGATAGACAGACAGACAGACAGACATGGATTGATGGATGGATAGACAGACAGAGAGACAGATGGATAGATAGATGGATAGACAGAGAGACAGATGGATAGATAGATAAATGGATGGACAGACCGATGGATAAATAGACAGACAGACAGACGGGTGGGCAGATATACCCGCGTGCATTACCTGTGTTAGATAGATAGACAAACAGACATAGATGGATAGATAGATAGATAGATAGATGGATGGATAGACAGACAGACAAACAAATAGATTGATGGATGGATAGACAGACAGATAAACAGATAGAGTGATGGATGGATATACAGACAGACGAATAGATAGATGGATGGACAGACAGATGGATAAATAGACAGACAGACAGACGGATGGGCAGATATACCCGCGTGCATTACCTGTCATAGATAGATGGATGGACAGACGGACGGATAGAAAGATAGACAGACATATGGACGGATAGAAAGATAGACATACGGATGGATGGATGGACATACAGGATGGATGGATGGACGGATGGATGGATGGACAGACAGATAGACATAGATAGATGGATGGATGGACAGACAGACAGACAGACAGACATAGATTGATGGATGGACAGACAGATGGATAAATAGACAGACAGACAGACAGATGGGCAGATATACCCGCATGCATTACCTGTGATGGATGGATGGACCGATTGAAAGATAGATGGACGGACGGACAGACAGACAGACATGGATGGATGGATGAACAGACAGACAGACGGATGGGCAGATATACCAGCTTGCATTACCTGTGTTGAATTTCTTTAAATTGCAATTCAGTAAATTCCTATTTCTGTTATTCCAGTTCAAATTCCAATTTAACTTCTGATACATTGTGGCTAATTCCATAAATTTACAGTTATTAATTAAAGGCCACGTACACACTGCAGCTAAATTCGGTTGTCAGTTCACCTTTTAGTGCTTAATCACGTTCTGTACACACACAGTTCTGTAAAATACGGGAGTGACAACCGCATTCTACAACCGAATTAACTCCCGAAAAATACAGGTAGTGGCAACCGCATTTACAGAAATTCCACGCAGTGTGTACGGAACCGAACTGAACAAGTAGTCGTTAATGATGTTTTTTAACCTTCATCGGAGATGTGTCTCTCTTCTGCATGCCCGTTGAATCACAGGAAAGCACGAGCCCAAATACTCTTATAACGAGTGACCATGGCAACACACAAAGAGCGCGCTCTGTGTGAAACAGGCTGTACAAGCATAAACAAAGCACGACGCATGTGTTAATGTATTTAGTTAAATTGCTAAAAAATAACGAGTGTTTTGTCACTGTAATAATACTTTGGTCGGATACCAAACACAAGAGACGCCAGAACGTCGCTATGGTTTCCAAGCTGTCAATCATCGCATTTTCGAGAGTGAGTCATGTTCCGTACACACATGTAACGATCATTTAGGGGATTCGCTCCCGCATTTAAATGCAACTTAAATTTCTTGTTGCTCTGCACTACATTTAAACTAAAAGTATTCATTATTAGCATGGAAAAACTGTGTGAAAGTCAGAAACCTCTGTAGTTGCAGACCTTGACCTGTCATTGCAAAGCCACATCGAATACACAATTGGTCTGTTATCGTCGGCTGCACTTCGAAAGGTCAGTGGCAAATGAGTTTACGTCTTTTGAGGACTTCTCTCCATAGAGTTCGATGTATTGGGCAAGTTGATGCGAATCATGTGAAAAGGCCTTCAGAGACCTTCTTTCGAGTGTGAGGCATGCTGGGAGCTTTTGAAAGTGAGTTTCTCTTTTTCAGTTCTAACTGTTATGGAGTAAAGGTTATCTTTCCACTGTCGTTTTCTCACCTCCTCGCGGTTGAGGTTCAGATGAGACATGACCCTGAGCGATATGTGTGGAAACCAAAACAGGCCTGTTATTGTTTCACAAAGGATCATGAAAAAAAGAGCGCTGAGGCTTTTATGACAGGAAGTGAAAGTCCCGTATTGTATCACGTTGGCCTTCTCGCTGCGAGTTGCCATGGAGCTGAGTGGTGCGCGTAGGAAGAGCTTTGGAAAGAGGCAGGCTGGTCGCGTCCCCCCTCCATCCTGAATTGCTTCTGTTGTTCTACAGCGAAACTTCATTAATGCTCGCTCATAGCGCTGGGAAAGGAAACTGCCAGGCTGTTAAACAAGCCAAACATGTTGGTGTTACGAGTGAAGGTTCATCCTTCCTGCTGTTAGAGGAGATGGCCTGGGTCAACCGTTCTGAACATTAGTCCAGCTGCTAAAGGGTCATAGACATACACATCTGCGGTGGTTGCTGTCACGCCGTAGACGTTCGCTTCTTCCCAGATTAGATGCAACTGGGGGGGCTTTTGTTGTCAGATGGGATCCAGATTTCATGAGCTCATCGTAAGCTCAACCAAAAATCCTTCTGGACCCTTTTATGCCACAAATGTGGAAATGCAGAACAAACAGACTTAAGGTGGGATTCTTGCAAAAGCTCTCCGCCTTCGTCACAGCCCACTCAGAACTGAAGCAGCTACTTGTTACACGTGCTTCTGTGAAGGTAAGCTAGGAGGAACATGAGCTGATGGTTAATAAATTGTGCTGTGAAAACGCAAGTAAACCCCATGTTTTTCCTGACATATTAAAGGGGTCATGACATGGATTTAAAAACAAAACAAAGTATATATGTGGAAAAACTATTATTTTCAACCTTCATTCTGACCCTCTGTCTGAAATGATCAGTTTTTAAGGGGTGTCTTCTTTAAAGGGTTAGTTCACCCAGAAATGAAAATTATTGACAGATTTTGAAGCCCCCCTAAAAATTCATCAATCCATTATAAAAAATAATCCATACGGCTCCAGGGGTTTAATAAAGGCCTTCTGAAGCAGGGTGATGCATTTTTGTAAGAAAAATATCCATATTAAAAACTTTATAAATTCAAATAACTAGCTTCCGGCGGACGACCGTACACATACGCAAGTAAACTTGCGCCACAAGAGTAACCCCTGACGCAATGTTTGATGTAGGAGTAGCGTAAGCTTAGATGCCTCTCGCGGTTAAAACAAATAGGACTGTGCAACAAACTCAAGCTCCTCTTCTCTTATATCGAAATCCTCCGACATTTCTCTTTAAAAATTATTGCTTTAAACTTCTAATTCGTGACCGTTGTTTTGTTTTGCTCTATCCTCTGAGCTTCCGCGTCATTGCGACATGCGTCGAGTTAGAGGTTACTCTTCCGCCACAAATTGATGTGTGTGGTGGTCTGCTGAAAGCTAGTTATTCGAATTTATAACGTTTTAAATATGAATATTTTTCTTAAAAACATGCATCGCCTTGCTTCCGAAGGCCTTTATGAACCCCCCGAAGCCATATGGATTACATTTATGATGGATGGATGAATTTTTTTGGCTTCAAACCACTCACAACCATCATAAAGCTTGGAAGAGCAAGGATAAATATATCTCCGATCTTATTCGTCTGAAAGAGGGTAGTCATACACACCCAGGATGGCTTGAGGGTGAGTAAATCATGGAATAATTTTCATTTTTGGGTGAACTATCCCTTTAAGGCTCGTCAGTAAATGGCCACTGTTATGACAGCTAATACCACTGCATAGGAAACAATATCAGCGCCCACTCACTATTGCATGCGAGTAAGAGTTTTGAAAACATTATCCATATAAAACCATCATTTACAGACAAAGCATTATGAAATCATTTATTTACGGTTTGTGATTGAGATGCTGTCAGATCAAGTACAGTTGGCTGCATCATCTGCCCACAAAAGTATCTTTGCAAACTCTTCATTACACTGGTTTGATAAATTATGAGCATAAATTATATTTTATTTTATTTTTTTATAGTAAGGCTTGTGCAGCATAATGGTGTATATTTTGTCACTGTAAAAAAACAAAAGTTAACCAGAAGGAATTCTTGTTTATTGTTTGTTTAGATATATCTGTTCGACAGAGATGTTTTGCGTTATTTACATGTTGAGAACGACAAAGAAAATGGGAGTCATATAAAAATACAGAGTGGGACGTGTCCCAAACAAGTTAAGACATGGAACAATTTGTTGTTAAGGAGTGTATCTCAAATTGTAGTTTAGTTATTCAGCATCAGTTTTTCATTTAGCTGGTTTGAGTCTTTTGCTGTTTTAAGTACTATGCACTAAATTATGTTGTTAAATGTCAACCACCCCTATTTCTAGGTAGATTGGTGAAGTTATGACTACACTAATATCTGATTACTATCTTAAAACACGGTACGATTACATTATAGTTTTGCTTTTGCACATCTCAGTGTTTGTGCACGATAATCATGTTTCTCCCAGTTGTCATTCCTGTTTAAATGCATTTATATCACGTCAGTCCATTTAAAAAGTGCATCCTTTGTTGGTTTATATATGGCGTTTTAGGTGCTCTAACAAGAGTAGTGAGCAAGAGGGAGGCAGGTCCTGTTTTGCCTGTTATCTCATGACCTGAACTGGCTGCCAAATGTAGTGTTATGCAAAAGGCTGGGAGGAAAAAGAGAGTCTGGGAAGGTACAGTTTTGACGTCAGAGGTACCCGCATGTAAGAATTGGCTAATATCTTGTAATTAGCTGGAATGTGCTGGTTTATTGTACAACGTTTCACCTCTGTCAGCTCTCCAAACGCTCCTCTTTGTTTTCGATTCTGCTACTTTTCCTCGCTTGGAAAAGTGATTCTTTTAAAAGCTTTCAGGCTCCTTAAGGGGTGAAAGTACTACATTAGCACTGACGTTTCCAGTGTTTCATCTCCCTTTATATCTGTCATAATAAAACCAGAAGAAAGAAAGAGGCTACCTGTCTCTCTTATTCCTGGATGGCTCGCCAGATTTTGCATCACCACCCTCCAGAGCAGTATTTAAAGATCTATTCATTTTTACTGGCAGTTCGATAGAGTTTTAAAAGCTTCACATCGATAAAGAGGCTGGATGCCAGCCGTTTCCTCACCATCCTGCTACACACTTTCAGAAGCCTTTACAGCCTCTGGCAGGACATTTCCAGGTACTCCTGATCTGAATCCATCAGGCTGGAGATTCCTCATTCATAATGCATGCTCTTTCTCTTCAAGAGTTCATAAGCTTTCACATTGAATAATGAATATTACCTTCTCCCCTGATGGCAGACATGCTAATGGCACACAACATTTGGATTTTCTTTTGTGCTCTATGAGATGATGATTGCCTTTTCTTATTAGAGATGGATCAGGATGGTTGATTTAAGCCTTGCGGTTTAAAAACAAGTGATTTTAAACCATTCAAGTGCAATAAGCAGCGAAAGAGGACTCATTTCGGTATATGCGTGCTGTCTGAGAGACTGTTTTTGAGCGCACACACCTGAAATGTGTGCACATAAAGCCACTGCTCATACAGCACCTGAGCACTGAACTTAGTGCCTGGAGTTCGTTTTTAGTACCTTAATGTGCTTGAACAGTGAAATACCAAATGCTCATCTTTGCGAGTATCCTCATAAACAGTCGTTTATGGCTTAAGTGAACGTAAATGTGTATTATCAGTATATTAGATCAGTACATTCACTATTAAAGTGACAGCAGCCTAATAATTGTAGTTTTTTATTTTTAGTGCTTAAAGTTTTACAGGTACTGTAGGTCTATTTCATTTGTGTCTTTGTTTTATTGTAGTTTTTTGTCCTATTGCTTGTAATTATTTTCTTTGTTCCTATTTTATCACTGACTGTTTACTTTTCTTCAGCTTGAGTCTTTATTATTATTATTACTATTACTATTGTTTTACTTATGTTAGTTAGGCTAGTATTAGTTTTTTATGTGATTTTGAAATTGTTGATGAGATTTATGAAATTTCAATTCAGTTTTTATATCATAAAACTTTATTTAAAACAAAAATAATTGTGATATATGTCGATATTGTGAAATAAGATTATTCATATTGTGATATAAGATTTTGGTCATATCACCCTCCCCTACATAGACTCAAACAAATTGTTACCTGGCATGGGCTGAATATGTAAATTTCATTTTTCTTAAGCACAAACAGCAGAAGTGTGATGTACCCATAAAAACTCATATTTAATATATATATATAATGTCATATTTTCTTTTATCTGGCATAGTTTTGTTCATTGTTTTTGGGATGAAGGTATCTCACACAGTTAAATATGTATTTATTAATATATTTGCTTAAAAATATCATAGAGTTTGATTGCATGGACTGATTTTGTCATTAAAGGAATGTAATAAAATATTTAATTTGTGATTTGTCATTTATCACTGTCCATCATATGAGAACAAATTTGCCTCATGACCCTCCAGTTCAGAACTAGCAAGTTTATATGAATTTTATGCTTTGTTTTCCTTTGTGCTGGTGCTTTTTAAAAGTGATACATTTCGAAATGCAGCTTCTTGGACAGGGTTTTTAATATGGATTTGCATGCTAACAGTATTTGTTTTACTGCTGGCATGTTAAGTCTCTAAATTCATCCCATTTTAGCAACTGCAGCCTTCTAAAGCTTAGCTTTTGTAACATATTCACCTCTTTAACAGTACTTTTAATGACAATTAGTATCACACTTTATTTGTTTTTGGTCTGTTTTGGCATGCAGACAAACACCTTTGGCATTTGTGACTCACTGTTTTTCAGCATCTTGTGGAATATATGTTTCTGAAAATGTCATTTTGTACATCCGTATGTAAAAAGGTAGGTGTTCTGGTGAAATGAACTTTATTTTAATCTTACAAAGCAGCAGAACTTTTGATGAGTGAGTCTGTGCCACTGAAAGGATGCCCTACAGACTGGAGCGCAGGCTAAAATTGGAGTGAGGCCTTTCTAATGAGTTAATTTTATATGTCAGGTCTGTCTTGTTGTGCTGCTTGACTGGGCATGTGTGTTATTCTTAGAAGATTTAGAGCATGAATTGATGAGCACCTGAGGCTGTGGTCTGGACACCCAGAGGAATGACCCAAACGTAGACAGGCCATCCACTGCGTACCATTTCCAGCATCACACATTTAGTTTTTCACAAATAAGTCATTCCTATTTTGCATTAGGTTCAAAATGATTGCAAAAATAAATGTTATTCATACATTAAATAATATTTATATAATCCATAAATAATGAAAAGTGTTTTTCCCATTAATTTAATTATTGTAAATGTTTTATATTTTTCATTTTTTTTATTTAACTAAGTCAGAGCATGTCTTTTAGTCTTAGAATGATTTAAAGTAATTAATAAATGTAAATATTATTAAGCAATTTAAATATTATTAAACATTTAATGAATATTCATTGTCATATACAGCATCAGTATTATAAATAAATTAATAGAAAGTAATTTATAGAAAGAAATGAATAAATAATTAATAGAACATTCAGATTGATCTAAAATAAAATACTTCATATTTTTTCCGATATTTTTTAAAAGTTATGCCTATTTATTTTGCAGATTTATTCCTTACTGAATACAATTAAAAGGTTGTTTGCATTTTATAATTTTTACATTTGCATTGTTTTATTCTTGTTGTCAGTGATTCATTTTTGGGTCATGACCCACCAGCAGAGATTCACTGCTCTAAAATATTTAATCGATGAGAAATTGCTCTCAGTGAGTGCATTCTCTGTAAAATAATTTCAGAAAATCCATATCCAGACATCACAACTAACTGGAAAAGTCATGAAAAAGTCACACAGACTTACTTAGCTGTGTTTTATTTCCAGGCACTCTGTTATTCTCTAATTGCTCTCATCCTGCCATTACATCTACCGTATACAGGCTCTTTAGACATTTAGCAATTAGTACGGGATTGTTGGCTCTCATCAGGGCGACTGTCAGGGTTATTCACCCAGGCTCATGCCATTATCTCATGGCGCATCCCTGAGGCTGCATCCTGAGCATTACGTGCCCTCTGTGCTGCGACGTGGCTTGGTGTGGAGAAATGCACGATATGGAGTGGTGTTAATTGTCTGGATGACATACCTGGATCTTTTCCCACAACTGGGAGTGCTGGATCTTTTAATCAGCACATTGATTAGAGGGCAGATGGTTGATTGGGTCCAGGGAGAGGACTTCTAGTAGAGGGCTATCAGCCCTGAGGAGAGATATAGAGGTACAGACTGTTGATGTATGGGTGAATCTCAAGAAAATATTTTCAGGAAGAGACCCCCATCAGAGAGGCCCACGGTGCCCCGATACTTAGAAAACAAGCTGGTGCGGATGGAAGATATGGATGGATGGATGGATGAGCTTGAATGTGTGTCTGTGATTGAACACCATATTGCATCTTTGTGTTCTCTATTAGATCTGGTACATTTGTCTCTTTTGCAATGTATTAGACGCACATTGTGTATTCATTTTCATTAACACATTTCTGATGTATTTTCACATCTTTTGGACATTATAGCTTGTAGTTGTGACAAGGAAAGCCTGCGGGATAATAATCTGTCCTGTCCTGTCCTTGTGTCCAGGTCGCAATTCACCTAAAAATCAAAAGGGGAAAACTTAATAATAGTTTTTTTTCTCCATTGTAATTCTTATTACTATAATGCTTCAAGAAGTTGTTTTAATTTTTTTTTTTTGTTTTAAATTCCTTTTAAATCACACATTTTTCATTGATTCTCATTAGATCATCATTAATACAAGTACAACAAATACTTTATTTTTTAAATAAATTATTAATTTTTGCATAACAGTACTAAGACATTTTCATTACAGTATTGATCAAAAGTGATAGTAAATGTCACAGTACAGTAAATGCTGTTCTTATGAATTTTCCATTCATAAAACAATACTTTAAAAACATTTTAAAAATATTAAACTGTTCAACATTGATAAAAATAAGAAATGTTTTTATGCAGCAAATCAGCATATTAGAATGATTTCTGAAGGATCATGTGACACTGAAGACTGGAGTAATGATGCTGAAAATTCAGCTTTACATCACAGGAATAAATTACTTTGTCAAATATATTTAAATAGAAAACAGTTATTTTAAATTGTAATAATATTTCTCAATATTTCGATTTCACTGTATTTTGTTCAAACAAATGCAGCCTTGGTGAGCAGAAGAGGCTTCTTTCAAAAACACTTAAAAATCTTATAGTCTCCAAACTTTTGAACAGTAGTGTATTATATTTTTTAAACATTACATACAAAAAAATTAAGAAAATAGCAATATCTTTGTATTATTTATTTATGTTAAAAATACCATTTTATGGCAGGTAAGAAAAATTTAAGACAGAACATTTTCTCATTTCACCGTAATTGGCAGTTGTGGTGAAGTTAATTTTGGACCCTGCTAACACCTGTGTGCGCACATGTGCCTCACTGGTGTCTCTCGGAGTTTAACAGCATGTTCGAAAGGACAGGAAGGAGTGAGCGATTGAAGCATCTGACTCATCCATCCTGTTTGTCAAACACAGAGGTGGACCGTCCTACTTAAAATCATGATGTTCTCATTCACACTACACACATGCTCATGGCAGCCATGTGCTCCAACCTGTGATGTTTTATAAACAGCCTGAGAAGTGCCAGTATCACGCTGTACACCCTATATACCACGTGACGCTAATAAGTTCATTCATTTTCTTCATGTCAAGTGCACTGTAATTGGATCATGTACCCTTTTCACATTTCCAGTGACTTCAGAAGTGGAAGTCATCATTGTTGTGTGAACTTCTATAGTGGTGAACGACAACTACAACATATAATTTGTGCGTTCCCATTTGTACAATAGCAAAAGAAAAAAGAAATATCCGTGATAGCATTTCTCTGACTTTCAAAATGAGAGGAAAAAATATCTAGAGATTGATTACAGTGGTCTTTAATAACACCTATACAGACAAGTGTAGTGTTGTAAATGTACTTTTTTATACAAATGAAAATATAAAAAACTTTAAAGGGATAGTTCACCCAAAAATAAAAGTTCTGTCATCATTTACTCACCCTCAATTTGTTCCAAACCATACTGTACATTTCTTTGTTCCGATGAACACAAAGGATGATATTTTGAAGAATATTTGAAGACTTCAGATGCAAAAGCCTCTAAGTGCCATCTGAAATTTTCTTCTAAAATAAGCATTTTTATCAAGCTTGTATGTTTATGTTCAGTTATTTCACTTTAATGGCAATGAAAAGGACCTATTAATTGCCATTAAAGTGTGATTACTGAACCTAGACATACGAGCTTGATAAAAATGCTCATTTTAGAAGAAAATTTCAGATGACACTTAGAGGCTTTTGCATCTGAAGTCTTCATTTGTAACCAAACAGTTGTGGGGCACCATTGACTTTCATAGTATTTTTTTTCACACTATGGTAGTCAATGGTGCCCCATAACTTTTTGAACAGAATTGTTATTTTCAGGTGAACTATCACTTTAATAACTGTGGAAAGTGTGTTCAAAGGACCCATTTAAGTTGGTGAGTTGAACCAAATCAGGCCAATTTGTGAACAAATCATTCAGACTGTTCATTGAAAAGATTTGATTCAAAATGAAAGAATGATTTGTTCACAAATTGGACGTTGTTACTTCTTTCAAAAACTTATCTTGAGCTTAAAGGCACAATATGTAAGATTTTTGGATTGTTATATGTTTAGTTGTACTTGCATTATCCCAAATGTTTCCAAAAATATTTAAATCCAGAGAAATGAGCAGTTTTAACCAGGACACTGTTTGTGTGTCGCCTATCAATGACATCATACCCGCGTTACCCTTGGTTTTATTTTGTAGAAACCATGGAAACACCAAAGACTTTTTAATACTTTTATGTGTTTTATTAGACAGGTGAGCAACTGTTTGGAAACATTCATCAACAGAAAACTAATCATTGTTATATAGCTCAACACAGTAAGTCTTATTGTTTAAATCTCGTTTTCTTGATTTACAATAAGTACCATGTTTTACCTTGCCTAATATTAATCTAGCTTACTGCAGTGTGCAACATGTGTCTCATAGCAGCCGCTGAGTGAACACAGAGTACCATTATAACAACTTTAAACACACAAATGTATATAATATCATAAAACAGCACTACGTTACCCCACATACGCTCAGGGTTTTTCTTGCATTTAAATTTTTTTGGCAGCTGCCGAAATAAATTTTTGTCCCGCCAAAGCCTTATTTGTCTTATAAACCCTGATTATACTTCAAACGAAGTTCTTTTTCGTTCTTCGTTTAGGAGTAAAACGAAGTTCGAAATGCGTGACCAGCGATATACTGTAAACGAACATCTGAGGCCGCCCACACTGCTGAGAGCAACGGTTAGATGAATATGTAAATACATGCTGTACACTTTCTTCTCAGTAATAAAAAAACACAACAAAAAAGAGAGAACTGCACGCATTTTTATAGCATAAGAAAAGCATCTGATCATAACAACATTGGTATGTTAATTTTGTACTATAAAGCGGCTATCCGGTGTGTTCATGTTTTCACCCGCGGAGATCTTACCTCGACGAACTCAAACACTTGAAATGAGTCAAAGACGCGTCCCACGCGAGTGAAGGCGGAGCCTCAGCGCACACCTCCTATTACGTTATCGTCACTGACCAATGGTAGTACGAAGGTGTTTTGCAGCTGGAGCGAACATTTCCTGAAAGTTCGCTTTGGCAAGCCATTTCGAACTTCCAAAAAGAACACAAAACGAACTTCGTTTCGGCCTGATTTTGTTCAAAATTACGTCACATCAGTTCATTCTTTAATTTCGTTTTAAGTATATTGCGGCCTTAACTGACGGAAGGAATGAGTAGAGAGCTTCTCTCTCTGAGGGGTCTGAGTCTGAACACCTCTGCAATGAGAACGTAAGATTTAGCCTGAATAATCCACAGTATTTTCAGGTTATTTAAATGACAATGTGTAGTAAATTACCTTTTAAAATCAGTTAGTTTAGACTGAAGTGAGGTGAAACCAGAACAAATCAAGTTGTTGTTAGCTAGGTACAATAATATTGATTATTAATCATTATTAATATATGTACCAACATAATTACCAGATTTAGCAAAGAAGCATCTTGAAATCTATGAAATCACAGATTTTTTTGCAAAGAGGGCAAGAAACGATTTCAGTGAGAGTGGCAGGTAATTTATTGTCAGCATTGGTTCGCAGATCATGTGAGTAGGCTACTTTTTACTGTTTGTGTGAATGACCATGTCTGTCAGCCACCACTGAAGACCATTTTTGACCCAGGAAAAACCCTGACACTTGACCGGAAGAAGTGGAAGCAGCAACTACGGCATAATAAAGTTCCACTGCTCTTGAGGCGTGTGTCGTGCTCGTCTCTCAATAGCAATCTCTCCAGCGGCC
The DNA here is from genome assembly GCA_003731715.1 of Anabarilius grahami. NCBI lineage: Eukaryota > Metazoa > Chordata > Actinopteri > Cypriniformes > Xenocyprididae > Anabarilius > Anabarilius grahami. The sequence continues at coordinate 1,523,052 of RJVU01058740.1, read as the reverse complement.
TCGTTCAGCTCCCACAGCACTTGGCCCTGCTCTGATTCATACTACAATAATCTTAATAATCCATGAACGTGATTTCTTCCCTGAGTCCCGTCCCGATTCTTTTCCACCCGCTGTAGACGTGAAGACAACGTGATACCACGAAATCAAGGCATCATCAAGCTACACCTTTGTTTTGAATAAGCGACCTCTAGTGGCAAATATGTACATAATGTGCTTTTAAAAGTTCCAGTCTGCATTAATTGTAATTGCATTTGGAAAAGCTCAAAAGCATTGTATTCTTATGCTCAAGTAGATCGTAGAGACCATGGTTTCTACAATCTATTTAGGCCTATGATGCTTTTGGTGATGCACAGAAGAAAGAAATCCATAAATGTTTGGAATGACATGAGTGTGAGTAAATGATTAGACGATTGATCATTTTGGGTCAGGCATTCTTCTAATAAATAGACACATTTTTCAGCATTTTCGGCTATATGTTTTCGGCTATAACTGAATCCTACTGTGATTATATGATTTCGGCCATACTGCCTATCCCTGGTTTCATGTCTGTTCATTGTCTTCCTCTCAGCAGGACTTGTTTAACTGTGAGATCTGCATGCAGAACACATCCAGAATTGTAGACGTCAGTCTTAGGCGCCTTAGCCAGAGCCTGGGGCAAAAACTGTGATGAGTGGATCTGAATGGTTTTTAACGAAGACATAACTTGCTTTATGACGTGTACTTGGAATCTGTACTTTTATCTTTTTGTGAAAGGAGATTACAAAACAGCATGTGTACCGCCTTGATTGTGTTTCACTTGTCTTCTCAGCTGCTTTCCTCACTGTTTCATCTTCCTCCTGGGACAAACCCGCAATTTCACTGCTGGAGTGAAAGATGTAGACGGTAGGAGCAGACTCAGTTGCTTTGACATTGCTATCACAGCACAGTCAGGAGAGCAGAAGACTGCCTTTGGACAGGATCAGCGTGAGCTGTCTCAATGTGCTTGGATGAGAACATCCAATCCATGGTTGAAAGGGTCAGACTTGAGCACCCTCATCCGATTTCAGTTCATTTCTGTCTGGTTATCCTGTTTTAGCCTTTTCTTTGGTCTTTGAGAATGCTCTAGCGGAGTGTTTAATGGATTGGAATGGGTAAGATGTGTTTTGAGGGTGCATGAAGAGATGGGTCGGATGGGTCAAAACAGCAAATAGAGTGTGGAGTCAGGATTTTAGCTCTTCCAGTTCCATCGTCCTGAAGTCAGTGTGTTTTTAATGGGTTTTTGGTTAAATGCCTAAAATAAGGTCTGTGTTAACACTAGATCAAGATATATTTTTTTATGTTTTATTCTACAACATAAAATATTGCCCCTTGTGTGATTTTTATCAAAGCTTGATGGTTGCTAACAGGTGTCGAAATGGGACTACAGAGGTTGTCATCACGTGGAATATATAAACTCATATCCTCACTTTCACAGCCTCATTGTGTTCATACCCTTACGAAAATTAACCATTGTTTTACTATGAATAAACCCCAAAAAACATGGTTATTGTAGTTATTCAATGGGAACCACAAATTAACCATGGTTTTGCTTCAAAAACCATAGTTTAACTATGGTATTTGTGTGGTTATACAAATGGTAATCAATACGCCAAAAAAAAAACAATTATATTTACTATAATAAAGCCATGGTTAATTTTCGTAAGGGTAATCACACTCTTGCAAACTATTATAACTCAAACTTTCAGGGAAAATGTTTCTTAAATAAAGTCTGAAAGAGTTGTTGGACGCTTAATGGTGGTGACGTTGAAGTTACGTGACCGTGGTGTGGTTCATTTACAGCCTACTTTTAGCTTTTGACTACTGCCGATTGTATTTAGGCTTCAAAATTCATAAAAGTTGTTCATTTGTGAAGATGATCATGTTAAACAAAATGTGTGTTGGTCACAGAGCTTATTTTCTGCAATAATCCAAAAGTCAATGGAAAATCCTGAAATACAATCTGTTGTACTTCTGAAATGGATCTGATGCTTTCAAATTTGCATTTGTCAATGGATGTTTGTCAGAGTGTTGCAGTGAATGTTAACATTTTCTTAACTTTTGGTCATGCTTCAGAGCGTTTTTGGAAACCATTGTGGGAGTTTGGAAAGTTTGGGAAATGCTTGGTTTGCTTTCTAGGTTAATTATGCTTTTGAACTTTGAATATGTTCCTGTAAAATGCTTGATTACTTCACATATGAAATGAAAATGATCTAATCATTATATTTGTGCTTCCTTTATTGCAACAGTCTCTAGTCTTGCTTTAATGCACAAAGAATTACAGCTTTTTTTTTTCTTTTTTTTTACACAATAAGGTAGTCGCCGCTCAGAAAAATGTATACAGTTCAATTCAAATCAATTCAATTCAGTTCAACAATGAGAACAACATTCTAATCAGTGTAAAAAAGACATTGATGGGTTACAATGGCCATGATTTAGGCACCCTGAAAGTCTTGGAAAAAGTGCTTGAAAAGCTGTATGAACTCTTGCATCCTTGTGACGCACAATCACATTTTGATTTTCATCATTCTCTAAAGCAGTGTATCTGCGTTTCTACCGGTTAATCCATGATCCTGGTACATGACGTAATACGTCTTCCTCCTTTGATTCAAGTCCGACCTCACTTTAAGAAGGTAAAGGCTTTTTACAGCACATTTTTTGAGTGACTTACCCTTGACATCACATAAGACATTGTCCTACCAGAAGAAGTTATTATTAGAGGGCCGTCTTTGATTAGCACTTACTTATTTAGGGATCTCGTTGTTTGTTTGATCTTGTTTTCCTGGCTGGCTCAGGGTGTTTGTTAGTCATTTCTTTTGCAAGAAGAATGCTGAAAATGCTTATTAGTGGTGCTTTGCAAGCTAAATCTATTGCTCATACTTGGGGTTAGTGATCTTGACAAACTTCTAACCACAAGTATTAAACTTTGGCGTGATTCTTCCTGCACCGTTTGTGCTACAGAACATTTGTGGGGTGGGTTTTGCCCACTTGATGATCAAACGGGCTAAATATATAAAATATAAATCTACTTATTAACTCTATGCAATCATGGGGGTAAACTGCTTGTTTATCCATTTTGTTATCCTCTCTAGAGGTGTGGGGGACTTAAGGGTAGCACGATAGCGCTCTTGCATTAACACGTTCTATTAACAGTCTTGTAATGCGGAGAGGCTATGTCATCACTTCCTCTAGGGGCGCCTCAAGGAAAACACTCCAGTCCCACTGGGACGCCTGCTGCTGGTTAGCCCATTTGTGAAGACTGACAGTGGGAATATCTTATCAGCAGTGCTTTAAACAGTTTTAGAGGCTGACATAATGTTTATATCCTTGTGCCAGCTTTGGATAATCAGGATGTGCCCTCATTAGCGGAAACAGGTTTCATACTTTGTTGAATATCTCTGCTGGAATAAACACAACTAAGTGCATTTGAAAGCATTTATTTGTTTATGTATTAAAGTATTTTCTACATTTGCTGACTGAAACTTTGTGGCGCATATGGGTTTGTGGAGGAAGTTGGTTTATACAGTTAAAAACTATTGTTTTAAAAAAATATTAACTTTTTTTTTAGATTATTTTACGATTAATTTATGATGTACAGCATGATTAATTTTGACAATTCTAACAAC
>RJVU01058740.1:1472762-1483899 GCA_003731715.1 Anabarilius grahami | reverse complement strand
ACTTCACACAGCACTTACATACTGTTGTTCTCATGTTGACTTGACTTGATTCTACTACTCTCATTTGTAAGTCGCTTTGGATAAAAGCGTCTGCTAAATGACTAAATGTAAATGTAAATGTAAATGTTTATTCAATTTCTGTACCTGAAAGCTGTTAGATACCTGAAAAACCTGTAAAGCACTGTTTATTTTATTCGTATCTTAGCTCTTATGTATTTATTTGTGCTGTTTCTTGTAGTTAGATTATTTGTTTTAATTTTCTTTATCTTTATTTGACAATTGTCCTATTTTATTTTACTGAACATAGCACATACAGAACTGTACTGAAACCGTGACACTAAAACTGTGAGAAATCTGAACCGCCCCACCCCTTATATATATCCCACTATACTTATATATAGTTTGAAAATGTCTGTGAAAAACCATTATGAAATGCTTCATAATGTGATGACTCAAAGTAAAGCTAATTGATTGTATGAGCCAGATTCAAATCCATTGTGAAATATCTTTGATAATGCCATACCGCCCAGTCCTACAATGAAGTCACTGTGAAAAGGTCTTCTACAGCATTTTCACCAGAATGATTTTAAGCTCTTTAGGCTGTGAGAGGTAGATGGTTCAGAGGAAGTCACCCGTGTACAGTACATGAGTTTTTGGAGGGAGAATGCTGCCTGATCCAGGTGCCAGCCTCACAGATGGTCATCATGCCTCCTGCCTGGCCCTCTGAATGTGGCACCCCGTCCGCCCGTCTTGGCACCCGTGTCCAGGTCAGAGCTGCCAAGCAAAGCGGGTGGCAGGCAGTAGACGGCTATTCTGTCAGCACTATAGCATTCTAGACAGATCTCATTCATACATGTTCTTTTGCACACACTCATCTACATCTGGTGTTGGTTCTTACACATTATCCTCAGTAGTTGGTTGTTTTATTAGCAAGTTTTTATTTTTACTGAGATTTGCAGTTTTTAATTGATTATCAGTTCCTAATTAAATATTAAGTGTTGACAATAAATGTGAAAGGTCTCTAAATAATGTTATTTAAAAAAAATATTATTTCATGTTATTTGGATAATAATAATAATATATTGTCTGTTTTTGCTCAACTTTGCTAATAAAAATACTACCTATAAAGCCAGATCATAACTGTTGTGTGTTTCCGAGCAACACACAGCTGTGTTTCGTTTCTGAATCAATCTGCATTTTGAACGAATCGGGTGAACCAATGATTCAATGGCCCATTCATAAAGAGAGCCATTTTCTGAATGAATCAGCTGAATCTAATGAATAAATTACTCAATGACTTACTCATTTAGACATTTACCGCCACCTACTGGCAGTTTTAGTTTCTTATTTAGAGTATCATTTCATTAAAATAACATATAATAATAATAAAAAAAAAATTATAATAATAATATTTTGGGGATAGTTTGTCCAAAAAATAATAATTCTGTGTATTTACATTTACTAACCCTAATGTCGTTTCAAACCTATATGACCTTCTTTCTTTTGCGGAACATAAAAGAAGATATTTTGAAGAATGTTGGTAACCAAACAGTTTGGTCTGTAAATATATCTAAATACCAATTCAGATGCAGCTTCTGGAAAAAAAAATCATGGTTGTTGTAGCCTAAAAGTTTGTGTAATAAATTCTATGTAGAAAAAAAAAATCTTTCTAAAGCTACTTTTTACAATGTCTATATGATGTTTTTCTCATTTAACACAATAATGACTTTAAATTACCTTTTGGGGGTAATTTTTCAGCCAAATTTGATGTGCTATTAATTTATTAGAATAATCATGTAGTTAATTCGATTAACATATTTAATTCGATCTTCATATCTTCACATATATATATATATATATGAATAAAACCAGGTTTTTGACAGGTTTTGTGAGGTTTCACCAAGCTGTGAATTTAACAGTTTGTTCTGTCATTCAGTTCCTCTCAATCGGAACTCAGCTGTCCAGATGTCGTGACTATGACGGTGTCTGTTCATAAACACATCTATCAATCTCTGTATATTCTCCTGCACTGATGGATTGACAGCTTGGCCGAGTGTTTTGACTGATTGACGGATGTATCATTCCTCAGCAGTCCAAGTCTATGAGTCCAGCTGTCAGTCAAACTGGCCATAATGGCTTGTTAGAAGGGCATTGCGTAATGCTCTAAGTGTTGCCAGGACTGTAGCAGATCAATATGAACCTCCGTCCACCACGCCACACACACAGGCCTTTCTACGACCTCCCGGATAACAGTTGCCGCCCATGATTTTCTGGCTGAACTCGAAATTGAACTGCAGTTGTGTAATATTTCTGCACTGCTAGTGTCACCAAATGGAATTGTAAAATAAATGACTTTTCAAACAGGTTTTCCTGAACATTACGTTCATCTTCCATTGGTCGGGCAAACAGATGTCAATCGTTGACCCAGTGTTGCAATATTGGGCCACTCAAATAGTGTTTTTATTGTTAACTCAAACTATTAAAAATAACTATTAGACTTTTCAGATATTTAACTAAAGTTGAAGTACTAAATTTACTCTAACCAAATCTCAATGAATAAATAAATAAAGCTAAATAGAAATATATTAAAAAACAATTAAAAATGACAAGGGTGCATAACAAAATTACTAAAACTTCAATTAAAAATAAAATTGAATTCAGAATATTAATAAATACTTTAATATTATGTATAAATAATGCAAAAATAACCCTGGTAGTTTTAGATTTCTGACAGGTGCTCATGAGCGCCCCCTTTGTGCCCTTTTGTCTTGATGCACTCTTTTTAGTGTCATGAAGAGTTATCAGAACTTAATAATACCATTTTTAACCAGTTGCCAGCATTTGAAAAAAAAAAAAAATTCACTCTGTAACAATTGAAAGTATTTTCTGTTAGATGTTCAAAAAATCTTGCCCGTTTTCAACTATTTTTAATCCTTGATTTTAACATGAGAAAAATACACTTCATGGAAAATGATGGAATGGACTGTTTGGTTCTGATCGGGTTCCTGTCGTGTGCTCTTCCACGATTACATGGACTATAACGAGATGAGAGCAGGATATTAGATGGGCTAATAGCTGAGGAATAGGTCTTTTACGGGAAGCAGTGAGGCCGTTATTGCAAAGACTCGGAGAGAGAAAACAATCCTGCTGTAAGGTTACCCGCAGATACACAGACCATGTGCTTCCCCACAAGCATGTTTTCAAACAGCCGTTATTTCCTGATGGCTGCTGAGGTCCAGACTGACTTTTGATTTCCGGCTGAGTGGACGATATTTTAACCCAATTTATTCGCCTCTTCCTTGTTCTTGAAGAGCAATAACTACACGCCCTGTAAATGGAAGGGATGCGTTTTACTGGATTGTGAGTTTTGTATGGGTGTATTGGGGGGGGTCATGTCCAGACTGTATGCCATTGAGCAGGATGGTTTTGCTGTTATTTTCCACTTTTTGAGAAAAAGAACATTTGTCTGTTGAAGCAAATGAGCCTGTAATACTTCTGCATGATTGCAACTCAGGGTTTAGGTATTTGTAGGTGAGCCCAGTCCATAAATATACAAAAGATAATTGTGAAAACCATAAAGTGGAAATGATAGACAAACTAATTTTGGTTCTTGGGAGGGATAAATAAATAAATATAAACAAAAGTTCTTTCTGGTACTGTTTCACCGTTTGTATCACTGCGCTTACGGCGACTGTCATAGCAGTCGAGCAAATCCACCACGTATTTTTTTTAAATAAATTATACTATTGTCACGAAATGTAGTTTAAAGAGTTTTTTTAGGCGAGATTGTAGTTATTTAGACCTCAAATATGTGACTCATATATAAACATGGTGCCTGTTTTACAATTTGTTTTGACGCTTTCGCAGATGCGAGCTGCAGGCTGTCAGCAGCCGTTCAGTGCTCGTGTACCCACAGAGAACAGCTTCATCTCGGCCAGTCCTTCGTGAATTTTTCGCTGGCTCTTATGTAGATAGATAGTGGTCAAACGAGATATAATTGAACTTAAGTCCTGTACTAGAGCACTACTTTTGTACGTTTGACTGAATTGTTTGCATGTTTTTTTTTTATTTATTTGCTTGTGTTTATTGTTTGCTTGTTTTTGTGTCTTTTATAATGGATATTGTTGTTAATTTAAATATTGTTGTGGGAAATCCCCTTAACTTTTAAAAGGACAAAGACACTTTCCTCAGCGGACATTCAAACAGATTTTTTATAATGGATATAATATTATGAACATCAAACTGAAGAATGAATGTTATATCAGATGCTGGTGTTACACTTTTAGTTGATCTCTCTCTCATAATAGCATAATAATCTACAAAATACAATAAGCTTCAATAAAGCAACTCAGCGTTTCTTCGTTACTAGTTCTAAAGTGACGTTTTAGAATTAGTAAAAGAGGCTTGGACTCAACTGTTAAACTGTCAACTTGAGATTTAAATCCATGGCCGAAGGAAGTAGTTCTGCACAAAAGAGGGTTTTTAAAGACACTCCTTTGTTGTTCTAATTTATTTACACACTCGTGCCATCGAACTGTTGTATAAACGCAATATCACACTTGTAGTCGTGCGATATGGTTGTATATCAGCATGCTGGGATTACCTACGGCCAAATTACAGCCGTGCTATATATATATATATAATTATTTATTTTTTTATGTAATGTTTATTTAAACGGAAAAATGTGACAACATTAAGTGTAACTGGGGCATGAATTAAGAAAGTACTGAATAAAATGATTTCGATAAAATAAGACAGAAAAATACAAAGGGCCTCAGTTTGTTTTCTAGCTTTAGTGATTCTGTTTGGTGCCATTAAGAACTTGAAATCTGCAGAACAAAGCTGTTCTCGGATGTGGTCCTTATCTCACAAATTAATCAGCGTATTTCCGCGCAGGGCATCTGACAGCTTCCATACTGAAAATGAATGGACATTTGGAGGGACTCCAGCTGAAATGCCATCCATTCATTTAGCTCTAATTCTAAAATCCAGAGCTAAATGAGCTTTTTTCCACACATTTCTGAAGTGGTTCACAAAGTCCCTGCCCCTTGCATGTTTGTTTATTCAATATTTTGGCTAATTTGATTATGTTTTCTGCTACTAATAAGAGTGCAACACAGATCCCTTCAACATGCTATCTACTTATTCACAGCGCAGGGTTAGTAAAAGGCCGTTCCATGATCCTGAGCACTTTACCAACCTCTCTTCATCTCTTCGCTTTTCATGGCACCACGGTCGTCATTTGCTGTCATTTGCAATATGAGAGCCTTATTTTTCTGTTTTTAAAAGCCTCCACGCATCTGTGTACTTACTGTCTGCATTATTCATGCTCATCTCAGCACTGCACGTGCATATGTGCAGTACTTTGGTCTGCTTCACCCGCATCATTTCTGACAGCCGAGAGAGAGAGGGAGGGAGGATCTGAGCGTCTCTGAAGCCTCTGGTCAAAACCAGCAAAGTTACACAGTCCGGCCAGGCCAGGGTCCGTAGGGGCCTGGAGCTCTTGAGTGGAAACACCGCGGGGCTAATGGACCAGCACACCCACTCCCTCATCTACAAGAGCTACAGAGAGTGTGATGAGCCTCAGGGACTGAGTAAATATGAATGAGGTCTTTCCTCCCACGTGCTCCACGCTGCAGAAGCCATTGATGTTGTTTTGACATCTAAGTGTGAGAGAACAAAAGGAGCAGAGACTGAACAGGGCTGGGCTCTTTCAATGAGTTTGACCAACACGTGTCTTAACCAGGCATGATTTGATAAAGCAGAACTTGACATTATGTACTGCTCGGGGCTTTGGGTCAGAAATTAATGGGAGCAAAAATGCCACTGAAATTCAAAATGTGAATGGTAATGTCTAATTTTAAAATTCTATTCTAGACCAAGCAAATTTTTTGAATGATTCAGTTTTAATAAATTGATTAAAGTGAAGTATTTTACCTCAAAGAATGACAAGTGTGTTCTTGTATTAGATTTGCAAAAAACTGTTTTTCGTCATTTAACTATTTCTAGTCCTTGATTTTAATATGAGAAAAACACACTTAAATGGAAGCTGATGGAATGTCTAATGCACATCTTAAAATTCTATTTTAGTCCAAGCTAATTATTCAAATGATTCAAAATTAGTGTTGTCAAAAGTACCGACTTTGGTACAAAGTTGAATTTTAAAAATGTGATGATACTAGCATTTCCCCCTAGCATTTTGAGTGCTATTGAGCGGATTCTTAAACACCTCTGGATTGGCCATTGTGCTCACTCGCTCAACAGATATGTCTGTGATTGGCTACAATGATCAACGCTTCAACAAACATGTTGTATATAGACATCTCCCTCTGATAGACGTCTGCTTTCAAATGCTCCCGCTTTCAAAACACTTTCAAACACTTCAGTCTGCTTTTAAACACTCATGTGCGTTGATCATTGTAGCCAATCACAGACATATCTGTTGAGTGTGTGAACACACTGGCCAATCAGAGGTGTTTACGAATCCGCTCAACAGCACTCAAAATGCTAGGGGGAAATGCTGGTATCGTCACATTGTTAAAATGTCAGTACCGACTTGTTAACGAAGTAGGTACATTTGACAACACTATTCAGAATTTATTTTAATAAATTGATTAAATTTAAGCATTTTTTTTTTTTTCTAAATTTGTGTATCTTCATAAAGATATGATGGTTAAATTTAGCAGTTAATCCATGAATCACATGTGTGCTGAACCGTTGGACCTTATCCGTACGGATCACGGATTAACTGCGATCCGTTGCACACCTAATAATTAAAGAACACACTTATCATCATGATTGCTATTTTACCAGAGATGGAGAAAAATCCTACTCCAGTAAGTAAACGTGTCCCTATGAACCGGTCCTCAAAAATGTTGGTACTCCAAAGTACTTCCCTCTGTTTTCTGGTGCACATTGTTTATTTGCACCCCTGCATATTATTCTCTATAGGGCACAGCGGATTGGTTCCTGCTGTATCAGTAGCCAATGAGCTCGCTGCTCAACCTTCAAATACTTAGTCAGCATTTGCTGTAGCAGTTGCAGCGCACTTTCAGAAACCCTCCACCTTCCCCAGCTCCACCTGTATAGATCTACTAAGGGTAATTCATGTATTCTATATTGTACAGCAGCAGCAGCATGTCTTACTTGCTCACGTCTTACCATGCCAAACACTCAGAGTTGACAGAAGTTAATTTCTGAAGCTCCTCAGGGCTAGTGTGAAAAATATTTAGCAGAGGTGCAAAAGAGTGGAGGAACACATTCTTAAGTTGAAAAACAGGTAAACAGAATGTCACAGAATGCACATTGTGATGCAATAAAAATAGTTTTAATGTATAGCTAAATACTTAAATTGTAAAACCTTATTTAAAGAGTATTTATTTTTAAAATTTGTGTTAGTAAATCGTTCCTGCATTCATGGAATCGCTTTAAGCATCAGTTTGAGCTTGTGGACAGAATCATGTAGAGCTGGTTGGGTTTAAAGTGTTTTGTGTTGGACCTGTTGGGAGTAGTTTGTAGTGTTTGTGGGATCATGTACCTCAGGTCCACATCTCAGGATGTTGATCAGTGCTCGGTCTTCTTTCAAACACTTGTGTGTTTGTGTGTGTTTGCTTTTTGGCATGATCCAAGAGGAGAGTCCAGAGCATTCAAAGTAGCAATTAGCCGCAGTGAGCAAATAAACTCTACTACAAACTTTGCATGAAAAGCTGCAATTATCTTGTTTGTGGATAGCAAAGTAAAATTTGGGAGCATCCCAGTCTTGTATGCTGCTCTCTGTGGACGTTCATTTGTACAGTAGATACTCTCTCTCACATTGTTTGTGTGCGTTTTGATGCCTGTCAAAAAGTTTGGGCCAGGGTTATTTTAGTATCATTGAGATAAGATTCTAGTTTGTATTAATGGATTAAATTAGTTTTTGTTTTTATATTTTGCGTTTTTATTTTAAAGTTTTAGTAATTTTGTTGTTGTATTTCATTATTTTAATTTATAATTTATTTTAGTACATCAAGTAAAACTAAATGAAAATGACAAACATGTATTTTGCAACTGGCTGAAATAAAATAATTATTTTAGTTTTTATGGTTTTAGTTAACTGTAATAACTGTGGTATAGAACATACTTGAAAGTATTTTCTACTATCTTAAAGATCATTTTTGTTTTGTTAGCATCACTAAATGGAATTGCAATGGAATTTATTAATGCATCTTCCATTGGTTGGACAAAAGCTCCAAACTCATGTCAAAGGATGGTAAATTAAAAGATCTTAAAATATAATATATTTTGATTTGTTTACATTTTCCTCCTACTATAGATTTAATGTCTTACCGTTGTCCTAAAGTGTTTTAAATAATACTAATAAAGAATAAGCGTGTCTGTTCAGACTTTTGGCTGGTAGTGTAAGTGAGATACCTTTTCTCTCAGGCTTGTGATTTGTAAGAGGATGTTTGCTGGCTTGATTTTGCTCATATTTAATTTTACCCTATCAGCCATTCATTCTAGGTCTGCTCTGAATGGGCTTAAGTAAATGTCTCTGGCTTCACGTCATTACACCAATGTTTCTTTTCAAGTTTGAAGGGAGCACTATTAACGTTGGAGTATAAAACAGATGGAGACTCTGACCTCACGTGTTTTATTCTAATGAAACGCTGTTATATCTATCTCGCTGCTCTGTGAGTTTGCAGCTGGACAGTTTCACACACACCAAGGCAGGATTATAAATAGCGTAAATCAATAATAAATGACACAGTATTTCACATATTTGGAGTTGGGCTTCAGTGCCCTAAGGGGGAAGGATGAAAATATAATTCTTGCAGTCTTTCTCGCTCTCTCTCTCTCTCTCTCTCTCTGTATTTCAGGTCTGTCGTCTCCCCCCCCCTTTANCGAGGCTTCTTGTTTATACTGTAGCATCCATCTTTTATTTATTTCCCTCATCTGTTTGGCTGGCTGCAGATTTCTCCATTCAGAGCTGATCATTAGAGGAGCTGCATTATTTACCATTTTGGCCCGCATCGCTGAAAGAAGGAGAGAAATGGGAAGAGAAAGGGTGTCCTATATCCATAAGCCCATTTTAGCACATTAAAGTGGCACAGAGGAGTAAGTGACAGTGTCTCCAATAGAGATCGACAGATGTTGTTTTGTTATGACCGATAAGGATTGTTTTAATGTCTGAGTGCTCAATAATCCATATGTAATGCCCATCTTTCTTTCTTCTGCTTTTTGATACATTGATCACCAAACAATCATTAGACTATAATACAAATATACTTTAATAATAATATATTAATCATATATATAAACACTCCGTTGTTGTTTTTATTTGTTTACACACTCGTGCCGTCGAACTGTTGTATATATGTATATGTGTGTGTATATATATATATATAAAATGTATAAAAATTCATTAGAATTTAAAAAAATTTTTTTATTTTTATTTCTGCTTTTTCACACATTGATCACCAAACAATAATTACACAATAATGCAAACATATTATTATTATTATTGTAATTTATAATTTAATAATTAAAATAAAAAGAAAGGCAGTTCTCTGAGGAACCTCTGCAAGATCTCTAAAGACTGTCAGCGCTTCTTTTAAGAACCCCATTACAAGGTTTTGAGGCACTTGAATTATACACTGAAGTTGTTTACATACAGAATAGAATATTTTTGGCATCTGCGTTTTAAGTGTTTTTTAAGTATCTTTTAATTCGTACAGTGTAGTGGAAAGCCAGCAACATTTCCGTCCACCTCCACACATCCTGGTAAAGTTTCTCTTCTTCCACTGCCTTTTAAGTGCTTTCTATTTCTGCCCTGTTTATCAGAGCAGATCTGTTGTTAAAACTAAAATAATCCAGGCAGGATAAAGGAGTTTGTATCCTGGAGCTTTCTGAGCCATCACGGGCTGTAAAGCTGTCATGGAAAAGGCCTTCCCACTCATAAGTTCATGATTCGGGGAGAGGACCTGCTTTGCATGAGCTCTGGCTGAGCTCCATGTGTATGAAGCCCAGGTGTTTTTTTCAATGGCCACTTTTGTTGTTGATCAGAGTACCTCCCTGACATCACTGCTAGAACTCTTGACTCTCACTCGTTCCCAACTGAGGTTTACAGATGGGCTATTTTAGTCCACAGCCGTTTGTTTACGTGCCTGTTATCTCTGGAATCAGTTTGTAGTGAAGATGTGTTGGCGTCATGGCCTCCGACATGTTCTCATTCAGGTCAAACTAGATTTTTACATTATCTGAAGAAAAAGTGAGTTCTGATTGCCTTTTGCTAAACTCACCCCAGGGTGTTGTGGGATGTTACCAGGACGTTGCTTTGCTGTTGCTAAGATATTCTGAGTGTTTGTTAGAATATTGCCATGCAGTTGCTATAGTGTTCTAGGTAGATATTAGTGCGTTGTTGTGTAGTTGCTAGGGTGTTCTGTGTGTTTTCTAATTCATATTGTAATTACTCTTTAACGTTTCAAATCTTATTGACCCCAGATGTTTGAACAGTAGTCTACACTAACTTTCAAAGGGTTGGGGTCTATTTAACAAGGAATCCTGAAATAAAACAAAAAATAGTTAACACTGACAAAACTGTTTACACAAAAAATGTTAAGCTGTTAATAGTGGATAATAGTAAGAAATGTTTCTTGAGCAGCAAATCAGCATATTAGAATGATTTCTGAAGGATCATGTGACACTGAAGACTGGAGTAATGATGCTGAAAATACAGCTTTGCATCACAGGAATAAATTACATTTAAAATAGATTCAAATAGACAACAGTTATTTTAAATTGTGATAATATTTCACAATATTACTGTTTTTACTGTCTTCCTGTCATTTGGAGCGACCATACATCATGTGGTGCGACCAGTAATAGCAATAACTGTATTAAATTAAAAACACATTTCTGTTGCTGAAATATGAATCACTAATTCAGTATTCTTAAGTGAATGGTATTTTTAAAACATTTTGATCAGTTTCATGTGATTTACAGGAAAAATAAGTGTTAACTACATTTAAGAAGGCAACTCTGAAGTTCTAAAACAAAAATATAAGGTCATTCTTCACAGAATCTCAAAAGAACTGCAAATACTTTGTTTCTAAACACTTTAATTACTGAGAACTTGTAAAAAAAAAAAAAAAAAAAAAAA
>RJVU01058740.1:1455453-1472731 GCA_003731715.1 Anabarilius grahami | reverse complement strand
AGGAACTAAGATAAATCTCAGTTGCAACAAATGACATTTTTTAAGGCTATGGCCAATTCATCTAGATAAAAAAACACTAAAATCACTTAATTTAAAATTTGTGTGTACACAACATTCTTAATGTTTGAACAGTTGCAAATGATATTATTATTTTTTGTATTTTAAAATTGGCCTGTCGAAAATCCTTGTACGCCATTGACCCATATACTTAAGCAGATAACAACAAAAAATAAGCAAGTAACAACATGCCATTCAGTAAAGTGAGCCAGGTGAATTCAGTAACTGTTCTGACTGATTCATAAGTGCTTTTGATTCACTTAGAAGAGCACATTCATTCATTCACATTCATTCATTCATTCAGAAATCGGACTACACTGGTCATGCTGTATGTTTTGATTCACTAAAAACAATCAGTTCTTAAGAATCATACTGCACTGGTTTAGCTGAACGTTTTTTAATCTCTAAAAAGAATCAGTTAGTGTTGTCAAAAGTACCGACTTCGTTACCAAGTCGGTACTGAAATTTAAAAAAAAAAGTGACAATACCAGCATTTCCCCCTAGCATTTTGAGCGCCAGTTGAGCGGATTCTTAAACACCTCTGATTGGCCATTGTGTTCATGCGCTCAACAGATATGTCTGTAATTGGCTACGATGATCAACACTTCAAAAACATGTTGTAAATAGACATCAATGACGCTCTTCAACGAGCGCTTACACAGTTACACAAGGGACCGTTTGAATGCAGGCGTAAGGTGAATTCAGGGTGATTGGGACACTTTTTGCCACAACCAGAATTCACCCCTATATCAGTGAATTCCTAATATATCCGCTTTCAAATGCTCCGTGTGTATCTGTGTAAGCGCTCTGTGTATTTACAACAGATTTTTGAAGTGTTGATCATTGTAGCCAATCACACACATATCTGTTAAGTGCGTGAACACAATGGCCAATCAGAGGTGTTTAGGAATCAACTTAACAGTGCTCAAAATACTAGGGGGGAAATGCTGGTATTGTCACATTTTTTAAATTTCAGTACCAAGTCGGTACTTTTGACAACACTAGAATCAGTTCTTAATCATTCTTTCTGGAGTCACTCTACATTAGTTGGGCTGTATGTCTTTGTTTTTTACTAAAATGAATTCGTTTTGGGGAATTTTTTTTTTTTTAATCAATATGCAGTGATTGGGCTGTATGTTTTCATTTCACCAATACACTAATTGGGGTCTATGTTTCTGTTTAACTAAAAAAAAAAGTATACTTCGGCCCTTTCGCGTTCCGCGCCAGTCCGCTCGCTGTCCACGTGGCGTAATTTTCGTCATCGGGAGGGTCCAAACAATGTCCAATAGATAGTGTGCATCTTACTATCCAATAGATAGTCCAAATGCATCTTTCACCACTCACTGCCAAAGGTGTATACTTTAAAAAGGGTCTTTTGAGACAGAGCGGAACATGGAAAATGAAGTATACCCGGGCCTTAACAGCACAGATTACACTGTTTCTGTTTCAAAGAAATAGCTCCCAGAAGTTATTTGAATTTTTTTATTTTTTTTAATTAAAAGATTTTTTCCAATTGCCTAACTCCAGAAGTAATATTAATTAACCGTTTTTTCCCCCCAGCAAAAATAACTATTTTGTGATATGTACATATAATTATTCCTACCGTTATGATGATAAATGACTTAAGCTATACTGCCAGTCCCTAATTTATACTTCACTGTTCCTTGTTCTAAAGTGCTTTGACTAATCCGAAGAAGAGGGAATGTTGATTACATTTCATCTTTGTGATGTGGAAGAGATTTATCTGAGTGCGTGTTTGTTTATATGAGAGTTGGGATTGTGTTCTCTCCTTATTTTGGGCTGAGCTGTATTTTAATGCTCCAGGCTCTTTGTAAAGGATCCAACAGCACTTCGTTTGGGTGTTGGCCGTGTGGTATTGTTTGCTTGGCGTCGCTGTATGAAAGGGATCTGTAGGATAAATATTTCAGCGCTCTCTTTCTCTCCCTGTCTCTTGGTTTTTCTGTGCCCATATCTGTACACACTGCGTATTGATTAACATTGAGCCCAAGTAAATGTGCCATTGATTTTCTGCTTTGTTAAGCACCAGGCTTTACCAACGTGACCTGTCAGGCAGGCTGTCCCGTGAAGATGGACCTCCTCTTCACTTCTTCCGATCTCTTTGGAAACACACAGTTTTCTGAAAGATACCGTGTTCATGGATGGGGCGTGAGTGGCGTCACATGATGGAGTCTGCCGCTCAAAATCCCAACGACGCTCCATCCATCACGGATCTAATGTTCTCATTTGCGATTTTTCTCAAGCACCTCGCTCTCCAGCTTTCTTATTACCTTCAATTATTCAAAGACGAAAGAGCTAATCATGCGTGTTGTTTTTTCTTCCCAAAAATGGTGAGCTAAATCTTCCAGATTAATTAGGTGACAAACGAACTAGGCTGGAGATTGGGATACTCATGCCAAATTTGTCATTACATTATTATATTAGCGCTCTTCTTGTGTTTGCTTATAGCGATTGTGAAATAAATCGCTTAGTATTTTTAGAGTTATGGGATTTCCTTGAACAATGTGCTGGAGAAGATCGATGGCCGTACACGGCGTTTGAGCTCATGATCCTTAAGATATTCCTGTCCAATGAGTCAATCGATCAATCAATAAAATGATAAACTCGAGTATCCGTAAATGAGCTCAGCTGGGAATGGTAATGGAATGGGAATGTTAAATGTGGAGTCCGATGAGATGTTTCACATGTTTTTTTTTTCCCCCATTCCCAGTCATCTTAAAAATGAAACTTGACACCTAATGTCATTTCAAACCCATATGACTTACTTTAAGATGTTTAGAGATTTTCAGTGGTCCAACAGTAGAATTCTGAAAGAAAAAATCTAAATTTAAATATATTTTCTACTTATTTTACTTTAAATATACTTTTTGTTTTTTTACTTTGCTGCTTTTTTTACTTAATGGGATAGCTCACCTCATGTCATCTCTAAAACACTAAAAATCACACACATTTTCTCTTTTTTTTTCAGTTTTCTCAAGTCTTTATTTAATGTATATAAATGCTAAATCCCCATTGAAGAACTATACTAGAAATTTTTATATTCATTAATTTAAGAGAAATCCACCAATTAGACAAATTGTTTCTTACTGTTGAGACAGAAATCACTGTAAAAATGCCTTTTTAATGTGAATGCTACTGCATATTTTTGACAGTTTTGCAATAAACTTAAAATAGATTTTATTTTTTTAAATACTTAAGCGATTATGTATAAACAGTTCAGGACAGACCTAGCATTAGCACTGAGGTAGACAACTTTTTGTTTTGTTTTTTGTCTTTAAATGCTGAATCCATATTGAAGAACTACACTACAAAGTTATTTATTTATGTATTTATTTAAGATAAATCCACAAGTTAGAGAAATTGTTTCTTACTGTTCGAAATTGCTGCAAAGAAACCTTTTTCAATGTGAACTCTACTCTATGTAAAAATTGTTGCTATGAACTTAGATTGTTTCCTTAATCTTTATTTTAAATCTTAAACTATATTTTAAATCTTTATTTTTTTACTATCTACTTTTCTTTTTACTTAAGTTATATTCTAAAAACTCAAACGTATATTATACCATTATTTCTGATTCACATAATGGCTTTTCACACTGTGCTTAACTGTGGTTATCATTCTAAACACTGCTTTTAACCCGGGGTTCTGGAACCCTGCTCCAGAGCAGGGTTAGATCCGCGATTGGTGTGTTAACCCCACATTGTGATGCCACACTTGTACAGTGTGAAACGATGTGGTCTTACACCATGTCCTAACCAGACGAGACGCCCGCGACATGCGATAAAAGGTATCTTTTCCATGTTAATCTGAGTTTTTGTCCTAACAAGCAGCGACGGCGACACGCGAATATTCTATTTTAGAAACAATTTCTATTTCTCCCCGACATTGCAGCAACGCAAAATATGCTGATGATAATATCAGTTACTGTTTAGTGCTTTATTAAATGTTAAAAGCGTCTAATGTGAGTTTGAATATAATTCTTTGTTCACAGCTTTTTAGCTGTAATAAAAACAACTCTGGCTAATTCACCTTAGATCTTGAAATTAAATAAATGGGCACAAGAACGTTCAAACTGTCAACTCAATGTGCAAAAGCAAGCATATTCTATGACAAAGATTGGTCACTTCGTATGTACTTTAAATAATGTTTAAATGGTTTAATATTTATAAATTTTACTATGTACTTGCCCATTTCATTGTCTGCAGTGCTCTTGCCGAGAGCCCGCCCAGACTCTCTTCTGATTGGCTGTGGTTTTTGATAGATTTTATCGCTTCTCATTGTCTCGCCGCGTCTAGTGTGGACAGTCAAACTGCTTGTCGCTGGAATCTTATCGCGTCGCGTCCGGTTAGGACACGGTGTTAGAATGTTAAAGCTAGACGCTTAGCAACAGACAACCAATCGCGTACTCATATTTGCCTGCTTTGGACAGTCACGGAAACACCGCATGTTGTATATAAACAGTAAATTCAGCGTTTGAGAGGATAAATGTCAAATTCTGACAGAAAATGCAACAATTTGAGTGAAGAAGAGACAGTTTCATTCTTATCTTTATAGTCCGAAATGTCCATTCAGTATAAACTCGATAGTACAGTCGGCAATACGAGGATGCACATTGCTAGAGCTATGTCAACAAGTTGCGTGCTGCGTTTATCCAATCAATGACACTGACATCGCAAATATGCAAATAAGAGTGTTAACCCAGGGTTTAGGAATGTGCAATGTGAAACGTCAGCTCATGAATACCCAGGATTAATTGTTACCCCCAGGTGAATTATGAGCAGTGTGAAACGTGAAGCAAGATAACCCAGGATTCTTCAAGAATGACCCAGGGTTAACTATTTCAAGTGTGAAAAACCCTTTACCCTACCTTATTCGCAGTGCTAGTTCATTCACTCCTAAAAGATATTAAACACCTCTGAATTTTTCCAGATTTTCAAACACCTTTTTCCTTTGAACCAAAAGTAGTGTTGTTTATTTACCTAAGAGTTTGCTGGTTTGGTTTAGAGCTCTTTATTGCAGATTTGTTTGGAGAAAATGAATGAGGGAAAAATACTTGCCCAACTAAAGCCACTGAAAAAGTGGGTGGTCACCGTTACGCTCTGTGTAAACATCAGAGTAGTGTGCTAATGAGAGAGAGAGAGTCTTGGAGCTTCTGTGAATCTGCCCCGTGTTCCAGGAAACTACAGCAGTGCACATAAACACTCAGCATGCCTGCAACGGCTCTGTGATGTCACCAGCTGAGAGGAAGGGCGGGAGAGAGAGAGAGAGAGAGAGAGAGAGGGGAGGGGCAAGGGTGACGGAGTGAGATACAGACACAGCCGGAGGGAAGAGAGTCAGTGAGAGCGAGACGGGGAATGTGAAAGACCGAGAGAGAGCCACACTCAGCGCTGTTAGAGGCATCGAGCGCCGCTCGTGGGAGTCGCTGTGCGTGTTTCCCGAGAGTCGTAACCCCTCTGGCTCAGTGTCTGCCGTCTCCCTGCTCTGGACTTGAGGGGCTGATGGGTAAGCGCTGTTTCTGTACAGGGTGTTCTGAGTGAGGGAGGTTGAGTGGGCGGACGGACGGGTGTGTAAAGACTATGGCTTTATTGCGTGGTGCTGAGATACGCTAACACTCTCGTGTGGGTGTGTGTACACGCACGCTGCATCCTTGAACGCTCTCTGTTGAGTGGTGAAAGTGATGAGCGCTTTTCAGTGCACTTTATTGTCACTGTTTTGTGCCGAGTGTGTGTGTGTGTGTGTGTGTGTGAGAGAGAGAGGTGTTCCGCTTGGCTGTGCTTGTGGCGCAGGGTCTCTGTCCTGGACAGTCTGTCTGGTGAGGATGGAAAGTAGGGCTGGGCGGCGTGATGATGGACGTGTCAGCCGGTAGAGATCCTGCTGTACCGTTTATACCGTGGTAGATGCATCTACTCAGTGGGCAGGACTGCGTTACGTTGTTTACACCTGCGAATGGTAAAGAAACATAGATAAATGCAAAATGCAAAGCGGGACGTGTCCCGAACAAGTCAAGACAAGGAACTTGTTATTACAAGGTGTTTGGCTCCGCAAAGCACAGTTTTGTTGTTTACGGTTGCCAAGCAACTTCGCAACTTGCCGCATTCATATAGAATTCAACTGATGAGGTCACGTCACGTTTGCATGTTTATTGGTTAATAATGGCTTTGAACATGGTTCATCCAATCAGAATTGAGAGCCAGAACCATCTGTGTACGTTTTTGTTTGTTTGTTTTTAATTCAGTTGAACAGTTGATTAAATAGTTGTTGTTTTTTTGTCGTAAATGGTCTTATCGTAAAAGTATTTAATTTGTAAGTATTTAATTCAATAGCCGCCATAATCATCCAATAGGCATAACCACATAATTATCCACATGCTTATTTAACATATAACTGTTGAATTTACAGTAACCTGTCTTGTTGTTGTTAACTAATACTAAAACTATTAAAAATCATTTATCGGTATTTGAAAAATAAAGCTGAAATTAAAAATAAAAATAAGTATTAGATTTGAAAACTTCAACTTAAAAACTTTAACAAAAATTAGAAATGTTAGCTTGGAAAGTAACTGAAATAAATACGTTAAAGTTGAAGTACTAAAAGTTACTAAAACTGAAATAAAAATAAATTAAGGCTTTATAGAAACAAGCCAAAAAGCAAAAGCGCGTAACATAATTACTAAAACTTTAAAATAAAAACAATTAAAAATAAATGAAAATACAAAAATTAAATTTACAGTAAATATAAAATAGTATATAAATAATACTAAAATACACACACAAATATATACATATGTGTGTGTTTGTGTGTGTGTATTTTAGTATTATTTATATACTTTTATAGTATTTATTAAAATTTTGAATAGTATTTTTTACTGTTTTGTACACACACACACACACACACGTTTGTTTTTGTGAAATGTGGGGACATTCCATAGGCGTAATGGTTTTTATACTGTACAAACCGTATTTTCTATCCCCCTACACTACCCCTACCCCTAAACCTAACCATCACAGGTGCACACTTTTACTTTCTCACAAAAACTCATTCTGGGGTGCGTTTCCCAAAAGCATCGTTAGCCAACTAACATCACAATTTCCGTCGTTACTTACATAGTTCAACGATTTGGTGTTTCTCGAAACCATCGTTCAAACGAACATTCGCAAACTGCTTCGCAAACTTGTGTGGTTGGAACGACAGCTCTCGAGCTGTAGTTACAAGCATAGTTTCCTGTTTTTATGACGTGGATTCAATAAATCCTTATCTTGAGCAAAATAAGCAAGCTGACATTAAGTACAATGTATATCTTTTATTTCGAATATATACAAATGTCATTTATATATTTTAGTTTGTCAAGAGATTTAAAGCACGTGCGCTTGTGCGTCCGTGCTTTAGTACGTCAGAACAAGCATTTGATTAAATCTGGAAATAAAGCAAAATAACTGAGGAAAATGAGAATTAGTCCTCTAATGCCATGTCCGTAATTTATAGCAGAAATTCTAGCATTAATTCGATCTCAAACGGATTCATTTAAAGAAGTTATTACTCCACCACCTGCGTGACGTCATTCACCAACGTGGTTGAACGACAGGTTTGCGACAATACTGTTTCGGGAAACAGTCGTGACTAGCTAGTTGATTTGTTCAACGATACATCGTACTATGGTAGTTCAGAAGCGAGTTACATCGTTGTTCGGGAAACGCACCCCTGTATGATTTATAAGCCTTTTGAAAAGTGGGGACATGGGGTAATGTCCTCATAAGTCACCTCTTTTTGTAATACCGATGTCATACCCATGTCATTATACACATTTGTGTCCTGATATGTCACAAAAACACACACACACACAATATATGCTCATATTGTCCACCCCAAAGCTAGGGATTTTTAGAGATGATTTGAAGATGATTTTGGTGACTCACTATATATTTAGTCATTGAAGAGGGGTTGTCATGAATGTGTTGGCCAGTGTGTGCACAGCCCCTCAGACACACACACACACACACTCTCTCTCTCTCTCTCTCTCTCTCTCTCTCTCTCTCTTAGTCATCCAGGAGCCTGCAGTGTCCTACCTCAGTGCCATTCACATTTGAATGAGCATTGCTCACCCTTGCTATCTCTCCTCTCCCTATTAAAAGCACATGTGGCCATTGGCCGATGGCTTCACAGAGCCGCCCAGCATGCAGCACTGTTTTCATTCACGTTCAGTATGTCCGTCTCTTTTTATTTGGAGTTTTCTCAAGTTTTAATGAGGTAAACCTTTCATTCAAACCATCTGCTGAGAGGTCTATACCGTTCCATTAGTCTCACATAGACAGACTTCTGATTATCGCCTTAAGGTTTGACATCGGTTTGCTGCTTATTCTGAACATGATCTGCCCACTTAGAAAATGTTGCTATTTTTTAATATGTATTATATTTTGGTGCAGATTTTCACTGTATTTTACTTCTTGCCTTAAACATTGTGGATCTACTGTAATTGGCTACAATGATTGTTTGGTTGAAATGATGAAGAAGAAAAAACGTAATCCAAGATTTTAAGATGAGTAATTTTAGCTATATCGACCTGACCTGAGCAGGACGTTCATAATATCATATAATATCATATAATGTCATAGACTGGAAGCACAAGTTAATCCTAATCCAGTCATGCCAAGTCAAGCTGCTTCTCTGCTAGGGGACCTGAGGATATAAATAGCTCCAGCTGCTGGTCGATCCCACCATTGGAGGGAATTGCCTGGAGCATCTTGTTAGAGGTGGAGTTTGGATGATGGCGAGAGACCTTGTCTCACAGTGAGTGAGAGAGAGAGGAAGATCTGATAAAAACTCTTGTCTGTATTTCTTATGAAGGGCTCTTTATTTCCTGATATAGCTGATCAACTTGTGTAGAACTTCATTTTTCAGAAGTTTCAAAAAAAAAATTAAAATCTTTGGATGATAGTCAACATGTATTTTGATATAATTGCTCTAAAATGGTGTTTTTTGAAACAGAAAGAAAAACCTTTTTGATCAGAAAAGGCTTAAACTATTATTCATATACACCTATACAATAATACTTACTTTAAACTGTAATATTATCTGCATATTTTTTACGAAAACATTTTAAGGTATGTAGTAATTTAATAATATAATTTCTAATAGTTAAAAAATAAAATATAGAATATTATAATATTTATATTAATAAATATATAATTTATTTGAAATTAAATACAATTTGCAAAAAAAAAAAAGAAATGTAAGTTTCAATGTACAAACTGCTTTTGTTGAAGTTTTCGATGTTATTAAAAAATCTGCTGTAATGAAAGGATTGCAAAAAATCGAGTTCATTTTGAAAAATATATTGTGATGTTACCTAGTATGAATACAGTACTTAATTTAATTATATTACATGTGTTTATGATCAAAATAAACTAGTCAGTTCACCATTAAATACTAGAATCCTATTTTTTTTCTAAGAAACTTTCCAGGACTTGCTGTTGACCCCTTGACCTCAACATAATGAGGGTGACTGTTTGGTCAGGAGTCGTTTGGGTGATATTGTGCAATGGCATATTAGCATGTTTGGGGTGCACTTATGGATACGGTGGTCCATTAACTGGGATAATTGGGGATGACAGCTATACATTATTCTCTGTTTACTGTAAACATGTCATTTCGGGTCAGCATTTGAGTTTTTGAGCACCTGCCCTCAGAATTAGGCACGCTACGAAGGATTGCGCGTCAATATGTACAGCATGCTTTCTTTGTTTGATTTGGCTCACTGATGGCTGGATTGTCGATGCCTTCATTTTCGTGAGATTCTGCGGACACGCCTCGATGATAGCGGCCGGTTTTCCATGCATATCTCTTTAAGCTGTGATTACAGTGCACTCCCAGCAAGAGAGGCTGTAATTGTGCAAGCCTCCGAGTAAAGCGTGGGTGCCAGTGACCAGTGATTTTCGCTGCACTTGTATTAATGGAATAAATTTCAAGGCTTGCAGTGAAGTGCAGTTTTACTGCCCCATCAGTTCAGGTGGACAAGTTAGCAGGGCTTTTAGATGGCACTGAGGGCTTGGGTTCAGGAACACTGAGGGTTTCTTTTTTTGCCGTCGTCTTCCAGTAGTTGACTGGATGAGAAGATAATTGTCCTGTAGATGATAGCATGAGCCGGGGGAAGATAAGAGCATCGATTGATTTCGGTAGTGTTGTAGACTGTTCTAGTCTTATGAAGAATAAACATGTTGCAGTGAAGCTTAATGGGAGCTGTATCCTGTTGGTTGAATTATGATTTTATACACGCACACACTTGCACGCATTCACTTTCTCTTCGCTGCTCAAGGCCAGATGCGTGGTTGGTGCCAAGTGTGGACGGCTATATGGAAGAGCTGAGTGTGTAGGCCTTTTACTTAAGCGGCTGTTTAGACTAAAAGAGACTTTTTAAGAACGCTCCTCTAGCTGCCGGCGTTTGGCTCTTAGCCTGCGCAGCCGAGCTAATGTTCAGGGACTGCTGCATTCAGGGGTCGTTAGAGCCACCCGGCTGGTAAACACACGCGCCGATACCACGGCAACCTCGCTGATGTCATTATGACCTCATAAGCGACTTCATGTCTCGCTTATTTAAAGACTGAAGGGTGGAGGAGTGGGGATGGAAAACTGAAAGACCCCATCGCTCTCCCTCTCATCCCTCTCTCTCTTTTTATTTCTCTCTCTGTCCCAATGTGAATCTCACAAAGCATGTCCAGGTTAAATGGATGCCCCAAATGTTCAAATGAAATTAAAATGTCCCAAAGATCAAATGAAATAAATGAATTATATTTTGTGTAAATAGGGTTTGGTAAGGTTGGTCGACTTGTTAACTGACTAGTCAATGAATAATTCGTTTTTTAATTCGTAACTTTATTTAAAGTGATGTAATGTAACGTGCTAACAGTAACTGTTGGTCTGTAAGAATCTAGATTGGTGCAGTGATTATGTGTTTTTGTAGGCCTACCCGGAAGTTAACATCACACTTCCACAAAAACCCAATAGGATTTTTCCGTAGAATTTTGAATTATCACAAAAAAATAAGCTCTGTGACCAACAAAATTTTATGATACTTACACATTTTGTCCATGAGGATCATTTTTACAAATGAAAACAACTTTTATGAATTTTGAAGCCTAAATACCGTTGCCAGAAATAAAAAGCTAGCCTTAGGCTATAAACGGACTACATCACGGTCGCTCGACTTCAACGTCACTACCATTAAGCTTCTGAAAACTTTCAGTATTCATTTAAAAAAAAAAAAAGTGTGAATCAAAATAGTTCGCAAGAGCACGATTATAAACACAAGACTGTGAAAGTGCGCAAGTGCATAGATGAGTTTACTTATTCAGCATGAGGATGTTTTAACTCTTTCCCCAACAACTTTTTGGAAAAAAAATTGCCAACCAGCGGCAGCATTTTTGATCATTTTCACAAAAAGTTTCATGACCACCAGAATATTTAGTTGTATGAATCTCTAAACATGCAATATTTCAAAAGAAAGAGCAGAATATTTGCTTTTAAACAACAACAACAAAACATTTTATTCTAGCTTCATGCATTCTTTTTTTATCAACACTTGAATGTGGGTAAGTTTTATAAAAAAGCCACATTTTGAGCAAAAAGCTGAGAAAATCGGATTCAGAACAATGATCAAAACATAGATGGAATAGATCGAGTCCATTAACACCCCCAAAGCTTGCACAGTGCTATACCTCGTCTTGGGTTGACATTTAATTCGGTAACATTAGGCAGTTTTGATTTATAAGCTGTTTAATGTTGATGATCGCATTAATTTACATATGCATCTGTTTGCAAATGCTATCGCTTGTTTCTGCTTCTTCTTCACGTGTTTTGATCCACAGATTCAGTACTCTTTCAGAGTATGCGTAATATCGCTCCCTACTGTATAACAGTAAAAACACGGAAAGTCGGAAAATTCAAATCAATGGCGTTGTCTCATAAATGACGTAAAATTCTGTCAGTGCCAGGAAAGAGTTAATGTCCCTGAGAGCTTCTTTAGTCCCATTTAGCAACTTGTTAGAAACCACCTTTTTCAAGATGCATAACGGCTTAAAATAATCACGAGTGGGTTATTACTGGTGTGTCTTATGTTGTAGAACAAAACGTGAAAATATCTTGAGCTTGTGTTTACCACAAACCTTATTTCAGGCTTTTAACCAAAATCCCATTCAAGAAACCCATTGGCCTAAGGGCGATGGAACCGGAAGTGCCATAATGCTAACTTGTTTCCAGGTTTTGGCCTACTGTATAAAAATACGTTATCCCTGCAGCATGCTGGAGTCATGTTAACAGCTTAAAGCATGTGAAATTGGCATTACGTGTTGTCATGCTCTGTATGAATGGACATTCACTCACATGATTTCATTGATCAGCTTTGGTGCGACAGCAACCTGCCAACACACGGACATATTGATGAGCACTCCTGTGCAGTTCCTGCGAAAGCCCAGGGGAAACTGAAAAACAAGTGACTCATGCCATTTGTAGTCAATGTTTATGGACAAGACAGCTTACCCTGGGCTATTTATAGTGGCTTCTGTTTGGAATGAGTAAATTCTTCATCATAATTCTCACTCTCTTTCCATCTCCCTACTATTAACTCTTTTCTCTCAATGACTGTGTTTACATGCACATGAAAATTGTGATTTAATCACAGATTTTTTTTCATATTCGAATTGCCATATAAAGGTGTTAACCAGTTTGCCATAATGCAATTAAGATATTTTGGCTACTGGAATTCTGTCATGCAAGCACCTTTTTTGGCATTATTTCTGTTAATTTATATATAGCATGTGCATTTTCAAACAAAAAAATATTAGTGTTCTGTATTAGCCACCTCTTTTTCTGTCCTCATTCTGAAGTTAGTCACTCCAGATTTTACATCGTGCTCTGGACACTGGTCTGTGATCATCAGTGTGGCCTGTCTCTTCATGGTACAGAACAAACACTTCTCTATTCGCCCAAGCATGGCCTGCGGTAACTGGGGCCCCTCTGGCGTAATCAGCACGCAGTTCTGATGTTTCCCCAACACCTCATTATCCTCGGCATCCCAGCAGAGGGTCAGAGGTTCAGTCAGGGACACTGTTCTGCAGAAGGAGGCATTGGGCCAAGGGATGGAGCCACACTGCTTCTCAGGAAAGGCCTGTGTGCGCTGTTTGAGGGAAAATAAGGGAAAATTATGAGATTTAGAGTTATTAAAACGTTGTTGATATTGAAAAGTTTTGGTTTAGTGTTAGGGTGTTCTCACATGTAGCGTTCTTTTGTCCCAAATCAAACTGAATTGAATATAACGTTAGGGGTATTTCATCTTAACTACTTTTAACTTGACACAACCTCTTAAAAATGTGCATCATTTTGNAAAATGCTCATTTTAGAAGAAAATTTCAGACGGCACTTAGAGGCTTTTGCATCTGAACTCTTCATATACACACACACACACACACACACACATACACACACACAGCCGTTCAAAGGTTTTAGATTGGTACGATTTTTTTTATGTAACAATGTTACTTTTGATCAATTAAATGCATCCTTGCTGAATAAAAGTATTAGTACTAATTCCTTTAATTTCTTTGAGGAAAAAAAAATACTGACCCTAAACTTCTGAACAGTAGTGTATAATGTGGTGTAGTGAATAATAACGGTAGTGTATGTAAGAATACACACATACATACAAAATATTTGGTCTTATATGTTTTATATTTTCATTTTTAATTGAATTTTTATTTTAGTTTTGATAGTTTTGGTGCCATTGCTGAGCATCCCACCATAAGCATTGTTTTTTGTAGAAGCTGCCAAGTTCAAAAACAAGTTCAAGACCCCTGCATTCTGCTCTGTATGGCTGTTTTTGAACCTTTTTGAATTTCTGCTGCGTTCTACCCGTGCATATGTGTGTGAGAGCCTGCCCATAAGTTCTGTCTTGTTGTAGTGAGCATTGTAGATATGGATGCTACTGTTTTAGGCAGGACCGATGATGTAGTAGAGATGCCTGGACTTGCTCTCAGTAGAGTTGCACCTGCACCCATTTCCTGACCTAAATGTGATGCATTGCTGATGGATAGCAGTGCAGAGTGTTCCCTGTCCCAGGATGCATCACTCCTCACAAGGTACATGGTGTAATAGTTGACCGCCGCATTCATGGCCTTGGCGAATCAATCTCCATCAGTTCATGCTGTAGAGTGGCGAGAGAGCGTGTGGGTGTGTATCCGTGTTCATGTTCGGCCAGTGCTGTGCGTGTCAGCAAATCCCCTTTTGCAGAACTAGTGGTGCAGGGGTGATTATTTCTCTTTACACCTATATTGCATCATTCTAATTGGGTAGAAATGCATATCCCCTCCGTCCCCAGCGTGCCTCCTAACTGTAACATGCAGTGCCCTGTATCTGTACGGTTTCCCTAAGTGTGTGCCAAGCGTCTATCCTCAGAGAGCACAGCAAAGACTGGGATTACCCCCGGCCAGTCGGCAAACTCCTAATGCAAATGTTACCTAATCCTCCCTGTAAGAAATAATTACACTAGTAAACAAACTGTAGCTCTGCATCTGGGGTTTACTTGCAGAGAAGGATCATCCAACCTCAGCACGCTCTCTGGTGAGATTCAGGTGCGATGGAGTGCATTTTACAGTTCTCAGTTGAGTGCGCCATTCAGAATTGAATTGAGAATGTTTTTTTTGTTTGTTTTTGTTTGTTTTAATTCCTGGATTGCACTGAATTTGAATGTGAGAAAGTGAAATGGAAATGATCTGAAATTCAAAGATATTCAAATAACTATTTTTTTTGCTAAAAAAAAAGACAACTTAAATATTCAGTGTTGGCTTGAATTTTTTTTTTAAGTTTTAAAAAATGTATGTAGACTTGAAGTTTCAAGGTTTGTATAGTGGATGGATGAATGGATGGATGGATGGATCTACGGACAGGCCATTGGATGGATGGATGGATGGATGGATGGATGGATGGATGGATGGATGGATGTACGGATGGACAGATGGATGGGTGGATGGATGGACGGACGGATGGATGTATGGATGTACAGATGTATGTATGTATGGATGGATGGATGGATGGATGGATAGGTGGATGGATGGATGGATGGATGGATGTACAGATGGATGTACAGATGGATGTATGTATGGATGGATGGATAGGTGGATGGATGGATGGATGGATGGATGGATGGATCTACGGACGGATGGATGGATGGATGGATGGATGGATGGATGGATGGATTTACAGATGGATGGGTGGATGGATGGATGGATGGATGGATGGATGGATGGATGGATGGATGGATGGACAGACGGACAGACCGATAGATAGACCGATGGATGGATGGATGGATGGATGGATGGATGGATGGATGGGTGGATTCAGTTAATTCCTCTTCCAGACATTCCAATTCTACTTCCAGTGAGTTGTGGCCAATGCAATTCAAATTCTTTCTCATAAATTGAAAGAGAGCCACATAATGTGGGTTTTGGCCAATGGTTGTTCTCTTCTGAGCTCTCTTCGAAACACTTTTCAGCAGACCAAAATGAGTCTATTTTGAATAAAATGCATTAAAACAATATTCATTAATTCAATTAGAGTTTCTGTTTGCTAGTGCGCTGTGGTTTTCTTTGGCTTTTTAATTACTGCTAATATTTGTTTTTTGTTTGTTTGGCCACTGGGCTTTGTTTGGACTGGGTGGCGAATGCAAATATCTCTCCTGACGGCAAAGGCACGGATAAACAACGCTCTTATCACCACTTATTTATGCAAAGTAAACGTGGAGGAAGTAGTTCACTAGTTGACGGCTTCCTGTCCAGCTGAGCGTGGGCTGCCAAAGAGCGTAGTGGTCAATTCCAGAGGTTGGGCATCAACGGCCCCTTTGTGACCAAGGATTTGCGTCATAAATATGATTTTATGAAATGATTTAGTCAGGGCGGTTTTTATTCCATGACATCAAATAGCCATTGACGCTGGCCTTTGTGTGGCCTCGGGGCTTCCGCTGAGGGCTTTTGTTTCCACTGCTATGGGGTCAAAGGAGCATCCTTGAACTTGTGGCATTCAGGGCATCGTGACGTCCCATGAGTGGAGCTGACACCTCAAGCATGAATGTGGTCAGTGTTCCCCCTAAAACCTCTCCTATTCAGTAATGCACAAATGAAGAGGTCCCATGCCAGCAGTAAGGATGTAATGTGGTGTCAGAGGCTATTTATTGCGGACTACTTGTCTGCTTTGTTCACCTTGGCATAGTTTTAGCCTGGCAAAAGAGACAGTATTATATATTATAAATAATGTAAAGCAGTTCTAATAATTGTGAAATTCCTAGTTTATGGTGATTTGTTGATGATATTCGGGGGTTCCCGGACTTGCATGAATGCTTGAATAAGCAAATTTTGCCTCCTTTCTCTATTTATTCTAATTAGACAGTGTTAAAAAGGAAGGAACATAAAATGTCCTACTTGTTCTTGTGTTGAATTTCATTGCTCATTTAACCCACAAACCTTTTGAGCCTCGCATACACTCAAGGCCGTAAAGCCATTTAACTTATCAACACAAGCATCCTCACTGCGGAATGTAATTGCTCAGTTCCTCAGTTTTCTTCAGATCTATCTGTTATGAGAGAGGGATGATTGAAGAAGATATCGCAAGCCAGGGCTGTTCCTGATTCCAGTGACGCTGTTCATGTTCACTAGTAGTGAATCTAACCAAGATCTGTCGCAGGAACATGAGGTTTCTTTCCTCTGTTTATTTTGATGTCTGGTACGGTGCTGGTGCAGTACAGTACTCTGTGTGCACATTTTTAGGGATATTTAAGATGATTTTTGAATGGTCAGTTGTTTCATACTATCATTGTGTTTTGGGTTTTTTTGCTACTTAAAAATAAGGAACATTAATTTGAGCCAACAATATTCATAGTGTATGAATATATAGTGCATATATGTGTATGAAATATTTAATTGAGCATTAATGGATTAATTACAAAAAAATTAAACAACAAAATAATTTTAATTCATTCATTAATAATTTGTATATTTATAATTAAATTTTATATTTTATTTTGTTTTATTTTTAATTAATGACATTTTTATTTAAATTGTTAAAATTCATTTTTATTTTGTTTTTACTTTTTTTTTTATTATTAATGACAAATTTATTTATATAATAATAAGTTGTATTTTACTTCTTGTTTTAACAAATTCATTAT